>PRKT01000049.1:1697365-1767121 GCA_003671525.1 Saccostrea glomerata
ATAATTTGTGTTGAAATGTGTCCGTAGCACGAATGAGGTCAACCCAGCGTGCTACTTTTCCCGTCAGGGAGGGCACAACTTATGTTGATGTTGGGGGTATGCCATTTTGCCGGCTGCCCCACTGTTGTGTAGACCACTGTGGACAATACCTGCCAACTCGAATAAAACATTAAACTTAAATACGTAGCATTTGTTTATTATATACATAGGTCTTTGATAACGAACAGTATTCAAGCTAAAAATAAGAGAAGAGCAAACACGGACTGTCGAAACATCATAGATGGAATCAGGACCCATTGGGAAATGAGCATTTCCTCTTAACAATTGGTATGACATATGTATCTTATTTAATGTCTTCCGACTGATTTCATACATATTTTGAGTACAATTCAATTATAAATAACACAGGCATCTAAAATTCGTTTCAAAGTGATTTCAAGAATTGCGTTTCAAGTCAGAATTTTGCAAATTCAGTTCGTTATAATGACTCATTTGCAAATGCCACTTATCGTTGGGACGTATTTTGTCTGATATATTTCAGTTGTTAGGACATCGTTTTATACTGAAATTAATTGCTCCTTCTCAAGCATCTGATCTCACCTCTGAAATTTCCGGGGTCCGTGTTTATGTCCCTTGGACAGATTTGTTTTTTTTTTTTAAAGTTTTTATAAGATCGGCATTTTTTCGGTACCTTCACCTTTTTTCATTACATACTGACACGCAAAAGAAACGCAACAAGCAGTAATCTACAAATGTTTGATTTTTTTATCTTATGATTTTCAAAAGAGAATAAAGTAAGGCTAAACTCACTTTTCAGAACATCAGATATTTGAAAAAAATGTTAAATGTTTATCTGTTTACTTTACTAAGTAAAATATAACTGTTAAAACACCCCCTCCCAGCCATTCAAGTAAAACGTGCAAGACTGCGCTAAACAACAATTGCAGCTTAATTTCTACGATACAATAGGTTCATTAATATCGAGATCTGAGCGAAGGAATAATTCTTTGGCATTTTTAAATGCCCGTTTTTCAGATCATTAGGTCGAATTTTCTCCAACTTAGAGCAGTGTAGCCACTCTTGGACTTCCGGTACAAGGACTGTCCTTAATGCATATGATACGTAAGATTCTGTTGAGGTGTAATGTAGTGAAATTTTGCATCAGCAACTCTCCATCACCATTACATTGAAATTTTTTCCAGCTAGAGCAATGGAAATGCATACATAAGCCATTTTCAAGTAGCCTTAGCATTGTTACGGGAAACGAAAGGAGAGTTTATTTTTTGAAATATTGCTGCATTGCGTATGATGAACAGAAAAAAACCCTTTAAACTCCATAAAATTTCCAAATGTTTAGTTAAACATGCAATTTTCGATTTCTGTTAAGCAGACTCAAACTTGACTTCCGGTAATGGTATTGAAATCGTTCAACCGTGAAATTACCGATGTTTACCAAATTGAAGATATTCATAATTTTAAGATACAAACTTCTTTACTTTACATAATTATTTCCCCCTAAAGTAGGGTGTTGCGTTTCTTTTGCGTGTCAGTAAAATTTGTCTAAGAATTACTGTGTTTGTCTGATCAAATGGCCGACGGCAAGTGTGAAAAGTTGGCAAGGGATGCTTTAGGGACACCAAATCAATGTTATTTTTGCAAAGTACGTCTTCAGTCTATTCAATGCGAAAGGGTCTGGAGATCCCTTAAATGAGTTACTGCCCTCTTTCTTTGTGTTAATCATTAAAGGCTAAAAGTTTTTAATAATTGGTTGTGGAGACCTGAGACCTAAGATCAACAACAATGTTATTCTCAAGTTTTGACCAAAAAGAATTATAATTTTTTTCCACTGTTGATGTCATTTTGTATTTCTTAAAAATATAATTTATTATTACAAAGATGTTGAATGAACCTCTAGAAACTGTTCATTCCCTTCTTTAATCAACTTGATGGTTAGTAACTTGTCTCGTTTTAAAAGAAATCATTGCATCAAATCAACTGGAAGACTTTTGCCAATTATTCAGGGATAAGATTATATTGCTACATAAGAAAGGGGGGTAGACGATTTTTACATCTTAATTGTATTTAATTCTGAATTAGATATAAAAATATTTAATTTAACAGCGTTGCAAAATGTGTAATTCATAAAATGCAATAAATGTCGTTCTTATATATTAATTTTCATACTAATGCAAACATGGGAAACTGCCATAATGTTTAATAATGCTTGAACAAAGAATAAAAATTCTTTAATTTCTCTGAAGCACTCATATAAAATCTACATCTCATGATTGATAAAAATAATGAATTAGTAGGCTCTTTTAATATCTGATTTTATTTTAATTACTGCAATTTCTAAATGAAACATATGGAGATAACGAACAGTATCGTTTGGTTGAAAAATATAACTGTACAATTTTGTTTAATCATAGAAAATACTTTACAATGATATATTTTCGAGGGGTCAAATTTTCGTGATCTTTAGGGGAAAAAATATGGGTTCATGATGAGTTAATTTCGTAGATGTTGAATTTTTGTGTAGAGTTATATGTGAACAGTTACATTTCTTGATAGATATATGATCGTGGGTCTCTTTGTATTTCGAAAGCTGCCAAAATTAAACCCCAATGAAAATATGTGATTTCACAAAAGATGAAACCAAAGAAACCCAAACAAATTCACATACTTGTGAAATATTGTTAAAATAACTGTTGTCACCTCAGACAATTTTAGTAACAGTTTACTTGTACTCGTTTAATTACTTTTCGGAGCATCCAGCTATTGAGGTTATGTCAATGTAACGATAACATAGTAATTATCCAATTCTATTAACACCGTGTGCACTGGTAAAAAAAAATCTATCAAAGGTATTTTTTATGATAAATTATGAAGACAAATGCACTCAAAATAACTAATTGTTTTTATGCAACGCATGAACAACGGAAAGGCCATTCCAAATTTTCTTTTTCTTTGTTTAGCGTTCAACCTCAATACGAAAACCTTTCTTTCTATAAAAAAAAATTTAAAAAACACACATTTTTAACACATTTTAGAATTTCTCACCATTATTTGTGATTTCTCCTCTCAAAGTAACTAAATTAATCTAATCGTTTCTTGAAACAAAAAAAAGGAACACTGCTTCAAATAAAAAGAAATGCCGATCCCAAGAGATTAATCTGTGTTTCAAAGATTTTATTTGTCTATTTAGATTGTGTTAACAAGTTTTTGATTTAATAAACTTGAAACCAATCCGTCCAAGGACACTTAACATATGGAGAAGTGAGCATCCCCTACTGACCAGTAACACCCGCCGTGGGCTCTTTGTCATGTTCGGTAAAGAAAAAGGGAAAATTCGTGGACAATTCAGTTTGTAAATAATGGCCTAAAAAATCAGTTTGAAAAGAATCAGTCAGCATTTACCTTAATGATAAATTTGCTGACAAGGTCATTAATTGTATAGACCATAGATCTTATGAAATGATGACGCTAAACGGGACTGCTGATATTGTTGCTTCAGCTTGTTTATCAATAACTTACCTCATTTTAGAAACTGTTCATACATAGAACATGCTCTTCCATATCGAATTAACTGAGATAGATAAACTTCGTATGCAGTCGACAAACTTAAGGTATAAATAAGGTAGTTGACAGTAGAAAAGTTAAAGTCATCACGTTTATCACAAAGCTTTGTTGATAGACAACAATTAATACATTTTTCTAGTTAAAAATCCAAATATCCAATTTGCAAATATCCAAAGATTCAGATGTATCAGACTCGGTGGTGTCTTTTGTTTCAAGCTCACCGGAATATACCGTTTCGATAACGGGGAAAAAACTATTAATGTCGAGTTGAAGACGACAGCAAGTGTTTTCTTCTTTTCACGTAAAAGATTTTGAAAAAATTTTGCTTCATTGAATACAAGAATGAGTCTGAAAATAGCGTATGTAATTTTGCATTTAAAAATGAAATACTGAACTTTAAAATTACGTATCTACTGTATTATTTATTTTCGTGTGAGTACAGATCTGATAAATAAATGAATAATAAGAACATATAACGTTTATCATCAGTATATTTGAATTGAATAAAATTATGGCATTATCTACATCTATTCAATATAGAAAAGCTTTCTTGTCAAAATGTTATTTATAGGTCTACATGAAAGAAAATGTGACGGTCTGAATTACTGCATTTGCAAAATTATATATACATTCAAGGTCAGTTTCTAATTTGGATGTCATTAGAAAAGAACCAGAGTTACACAACTTTTAAATCTGTTGAAAAAGAGATAACTGCTTTAAAAAACAGTGTATTGCTCAAATAGTAATCTAGATGATTTTAATGAAATTTGGCAGCCAATATTAGATGCATTATAATCATTATCTTAGAATTTATTGAATTTTTTTTATATACTATGCTATTAAATTAAGTGTTCAAATCAAAATGTAATTTTCCTTGTAATATATTTCTTTGTAAAAATAATGAATATTTAATTTGTATAAAATTATGTATATTGTAAGCTCCAAAATATTTTTTAATGATTTATAAATCAGAAACATTGTCTTTTAAGATGAAGATAGATGATATTGTCTGTAGTTAAATTTGTTGCATGATTTGTTTTTTTATTTTATAACATTGTATATGAAGAAAGAGTCAATAATTTTTTTTTTTAATAAAATAATAATTATAATACAATTATGACCTTCACACATTTTACCTTTTTACCCCAAAATCCTAGAGAGGAGTTGTATAAAATTTCACCGAAAAGCTCAAAGGCTTTTCGAGATATCAGGTGAAAACGAAACTGTTTACAGACAGAGAGAACTGTAGACAGACGGACAAACAGACAGACAGACCGAAATTAATATCCCCCACTTTCTGTGCGGACAATATTTCGTCCAAAAATACGAACATTTAACGTCACATAAAAATTAATTCAATGACAGACATGCCTCATTAGGATGTGATTAATCTCACACACCTTTCACCTTCAGACAAGCTCACTGTTTGTCTTCCAACCCACCTTCAGTGGCTAATACGTTTGACAAATGCTTCAGCGAGAGTCTGATGAAGGTGTAATGAGTCGATCTGGTGAACGATGGCATGTCTGCATTCCGGAACTACCCCGATATCTTAACACCATGGGCCTGTCAGGACAGACGTTCTTTACTGTTCAAATACCTTTCTTTTGTGTATCGATCGCTCTATCATGTAATATAAGATTAATAACAAAAGCAGTCTGATTACTCATTTTGTTGTAATGTTTTATTTACGTAAGTGCTTGAGTACTCCTTGTTTTGAGTCAATCGACTCAGATACGCAGAGCTCGCCAGACACAGAAACGGTTGTGTTTCCGATGAGAATTATTTCAAATAATCAATGTGGAGATTGTGAAGGATGGTATTGATAACTGTGTTCCATATTCTGAACTTTGTGCCTATGTGTAGTTTTCTAAAAGCACGCCTCTTAATTCTCAATAGTTCGTCAACAAGGTGTTCGAATCCTTGCCATTTTGCATGCGTAGAAAACGTTTTAATTTCACATATATATAAACTAAATAAATTCCATATATCAGTTTGCAATAATTGATTTGCTTAAAAGAACTGCATTCTATCATAGATCGATTCCAGCATCTCAAAAGCTTGGGAAGTTGTCTGGTCCTTTACTCTTTGACCTTCTATAATATCTGAAAAAGAAAACAAAAATGGTTTATTGAATTCACGTCAGTCTTAAAACATATACTCACTTTTAAAAAGCAGGGACAAATTAAATCCAAGTGAAACTGGCAAGGTTAATGTGTTTAAATTGAATTAAAGTAAGCAATTGATTTATTTTCAAGTTTGCTAAATGAAAAAGGATATAAGGGTAATCAATCTTTACGAAAAGGTGGATCAGGTGACTATAGGAGTAAACATTCCCTTCTGGTCGGTTGCACCCACTACTAGGGACCCCTATGATCAGTTAGACGGAATATTCCATTGCAAAATTTTGTATAAAAACAAAACGTATGAAACACATCTCTATTCATCTAATTATAAACTATGACCCAATGAAAGGTTATAGGACGGTATTATCTAACAGTCATCATAAATCCATTTATCATAGAATAAAGTTAAAAAGTTATGAAATGCTGACTTTAATCAAGGATGGTTATATCCCTGAAAATTCAATTTTCTGTCAGTATGCCAGTATAAGTGAAATATCCAAAAAAGAAATATATGTCGCAGACTCATTGTATATTTTATTCCCAAATTTTTGTTTTCGATTTTTGTAAAATCTTATGCGTAAAAAGAAGAAAATACTCGCTGGGGCCTACAACTCAAAATTTAGATATATTCACGACGTACTGTTAATTAACAATGGAAATTTCCATTCCTATGTCGATACGATATAATTATCCTGGTGAGCTTGAGATAAAAGATAAGACAGAGTCTGACACATCTGTTTCATACTTGGATATTTTACTTGAAAAAGACGTTAATGGTAAACTAACAACCAAGCTCAATGATAAACGTGATGACTTTAACTTTTCTATCGTCAACTTCCCTTACTTAAGCAGCAATATACCTTCATCACCTGCATACGGCGTTTATATATCTCAGTTGATTTGATAAGCAAGAACATACTTTACGTTTGAACAATTTCTAAAACGATTTATATCATTGACAGACGAGTTGATGAAACGTTTAATGTCATCATTTCGTAAGTTCTTTGGTCGATACAATGACCTAGTCAGCAAATACAATTCATCATTGAGTCAAATGCTGACTGACGTTTTTCATACTTATTGTTAGTCCATTATTTATACACTGAATTGACGACGGATTTTTCCGTTATTTCCCGATCATGACAAGGAGCACACGGTGGATGTGAACGGTCAGCAAGAGATGCTCACTCCTCCATGGCACCTTATCCAACCTCTGATGTTTCGAAAGTCCGTGTTTGCTCTGCTCCTATTTTATATTATTTTATGGACTTTGATATTGAATACTGTTCGTTTTCTCCATATCCTTCATTCAAATGTATATAACGATCAGTATCCATGCTTTTAATTCATCTGATCAATACATATCGGAAGAAAAGCAAACACGGACCTCTAAAACATCAGAGGTGAGATCAGGTGCCACGGAGGAACGTCACCTGTCGACCGTCACACCCGCCGTGTGCTCCTCGTCCTAATAGGTAAAAACGGAAATATCTGCCGACAAATTAGTCTGTGTATATTGACTTAAAAGGAGTATGAAAACAGTCAATCAGCATTTGATTTAATGGTAGGCTGCATTTGCTGACAAGGTCATTGTTTCGACAAAATAATTTGCGAAGTGGTGACTTCAGACGAGATTTTTGATATCCTTATGTCATCCTCTTGTCAATAGCTTGTAACAATCGCTTGTGATAAAACACCGCTTAAATATAGAAATATATCATTAAGCAATGCAACGCTTAATGTCATAAATTATAGCATAAATAGTTGACATTCTAAATGATATAATTCTTTCATTAACTGGAGATTTAGCATTAGTGGTTATCAATGTCAGAAATTTTAGAAATTGTTCATACCTAACATGTTTTTGCGTATTAAATCAATTGAGAGTCGTAAATCCCATATGCAGTTGATCATTACTACATATAAGTAATTGCGAATGTAGAAGTTTTGAATAAATTCTGCTTCAAATCGAAATACTAAAATACAATTTGGCTAATATATCCCCATCATTTTTTTTTTGAAGACCTTGTCTCGAGGGACTGCATCTAGATGTATCAAGAAAATCCAGCAGCCTTTTTTTAATATGAACTCCAAAATACAAAACTATATTTTTTGTATATAGAATGTTATTTTTAACATAATAAAGTAATTTTGTTGATGACGATCACAAAATATGAATATGTTTCAGTTCCCTTTTCATTTTCAAGAAGTGCAACTGTTTTATATTAAAAAAAACATTTTAATTGTTGATGATACATTTTGATGATAACATTCGAAAATTTTTGTATCTTCATTTTTTTTTTAAAAGATCTTTTGATATTTGAGAATCAACAGTTGATTCACACCACTTGAAGAATATACTTTAGCACAGTTCGTCTGAAGGATGTTAATATTTTTGTGAGGAGTAAAGACAGGGGCGTGGTAGGGCATCTTCCAAGCGATGTATCTTTGTAAGGTTTTCTATGTATTTTAAGAATCCAGCAAAGGCAGGGAAGAACTCCCCTTGCTTGACTGGAATGTTAAAAGTGCACATGTTAAACAATGAAATGTGATTTTGAAGAATTAAAATACTTGTACATGTACGAGGGTTGTCCGTAAAGTTCGTGCATTGACAACATCGATAATTACTGACAAACATTGATAAAATGTATAAAACAATTATTTTCATTAAATTCTTGTTTCATTTTTATTAACATGCAAGTTTTCAACAAAATCAAAGCACAAATAGTTATATTTTTATCAGATTTAAAAAAGACACACACTCATAATCGGAGCACTAAAATGAAAATTCTTAACGTTACCCGACGTCAAAAGCATAATACTAGTACATGTAACTTTTCTCAACATAGTCACCGTTTAACTCAATACATTTCTTTTGTCGCTTTAACTAGTTATAAATATGTGCACAAAATGTTCAAGTTCATACGTAAAATGATATTTGATAATGCCTGTCTCATATCCTGCAATCATCCAACCTCTGTCCGCGTAAAAACGTTTTATTTACGGAAATACGGTGAAGTCACGTTACGAAATTCATTTTTACAGCACTGAAATCTCGGAATGATGGTTTTCCTTCACGCATGGCATCCTGTAAACTGTTCCTTTCGTCCGAAAATATTATATGCCACTTAAATACTAAAGTACGGCTTCTTTTACCATGTTTTTCCGATTGTTTACAAAATGTATTTTTATCCGATGTGTACTACTCCACCTATTCTGAAAATGTCCCTTTTTTTTAACGTCTTAATATGTTCTAACTTTGATTGCTCAGCCATTTTACCACTTTAAAAGTTCAAATTTTGCAGGTTTGTAGTGATAATTTCTGTCAACCTTATAATGTAAAAGTCATCCAGATTTCCGCAGAATTTTATAAAATAAAAATGAAAATTATAAAGTGATAAATGATTTTTTAATTCAATTTTTCGGTGCTCCGGGTCTCCATTCAATGTCTAATAATGAAGCCATAATTGTAATCAAACATTTGAAATTGTATAAGATTTTACATTTTTCAATTCACATTAAGTAAAGGATTAGAAATATGTTAATAATAAATATCAATGACACAGCTTTTAATTAATTCTTAGCTTGTCTACGAACTTTACGGACAACCCTCGTATTTATAAGCCTTACAAACAAAAACTTGACACGACTTACAAGTCATATCTGCTGAAATACTCTTACATTGTTCATTTACTCTTTCTAGTGATTAATCCTATTTCAATATCTCAGTGAAAACAGAAATTGTGAATATAAATAAAACGTGTCATTATAAAACGCACTGTATTTTGCTGTTTTTCATGCATTTGTCGATTAAATACCTTCTGGTTTCAAGAACATGTAGAACTTTCGTCTGGTCTTTGTTGTCAGTTTATTGTTAGGGTTTGCTTGAAACTCTTTAAATTCTTTGTGCAACATATTCTCTGTATCTCGTCGTCTTATCTCACAGCTCAGCATCGTAATCCATGAGCATGCTGGAATTCCGACTAACCTGGCCAAGTTTTGAAAAAGATATCTTTATATCAACCAAAAAAAGGGACAATGAATGTGAAAACCAAGCATGAATATTACTCAGAAAACTTTATTTTATTTTTGATTTTTTTTATTTTTACAATAAGGGCCTTGTATCAATATATATTACATGAAGTAAACTATATTTTATGGTAAATGTACTCTTTTAAACTACTTTATAGGTGTATCTTATCTTTTTAAATACCTGTTCGTGAATTTCTTCAACATTTTGAGGATTTGTTGACAGCTAAATTATTTTCGGCAAGCGATCTCAGTCAAACAATGAAATGACGTTGGGATGATTGTGACGTCATAGTAAAAAATTTAATTTAAAAGATTCATGATTTTATCTTTATTATTCCGAAATAAAATATATAGTATTTTTTTAAATCTGTAAAATACACAATATCTCAAAAAATATATATTTTCAAATAATGTCGAACGATACATGCACATAGAATTGTAGGTCATTACTGCAGTACTTTATTTGGCGATGATCTGAATAAGCTGTTTAGCAAAATATAATTTTATTTAGTGTTATTCTTGTCGTTTAAAAAATCGTACTGTATAATTCTTAAAAATACTCTAGATTTTTATCAGAATATATATGCAATATTGTTTGAGCTTTATTAAATTTTTTTTTTAGATTTTAGATGGCGCGTTGGAAAATAAAACCATATATATATATCATTTTACTTCCAAGTCCAACAAAAAAATTCAAACGTTTCCCGCCATTAACCTTGAGCAGTGCATTGCGCATGAGGAAGTACGTAGTGTCAGACGTGTTGATAAATTTGGATTCAGGGATTCCCCTGTTTGGAAAAGACAGTCAAGTTAGTGTCAGTTGCCTTATTTAAAACATTTAGAAAAGAGAAAGAATTTCAGCTCCTAGTTAAATATGTAAAACTTTTAACTGTACTATAACAAAGAATGCAACGACAATTTAATCGTTTGAACCGGAATAAAATGAAAGTGACGATGGTAGAAAGTGAAAGAAGGATTTCGTAGAAGAAAATTAAGATTTAGGTAAGAAAATTTGATTGTGTTATTAGCCACGAAAAAGTGTTTCGGAAAATTGGGCATAATAGTCTTTTAATGTAAGCCATAGAAAGAATTGTAGATAAGATAGGGATGTACATTAGCCTAGATCTATGACTATGTACATTTGATGATTTGTGGAACAATACCTGAATACATTGGACTGGTCAGTGGTGAGACATATTTAAAATTGTGCACTGGCATTCTCTCATTTGACTCTTGGTTACAAGAGCATGTGATTTACACAGAATTTTTACATGCTGGAAACCAAAGGCATGTACAGTATTTACTATTTATGTGTTAGGTCTTCATTCAATCCCATACCAAACCATTCTCACAATTTGCTCATGAGCAGCTCACGTGAGGACTAACCAGATTTCCTCACCTGAGTTGCTCACGTGAGTCTCATGTGCAATTTAACATGCAAATTAGGTGAAATGCTCACCTGAGCAGGGTTCTGCACATTAACATTTTTGCTCACGTGAGGAATCATTTTGCTCACCTAGAATATTGCTCACATGAGTCTCATGAGGCTCATGAGACTCATGTGCAACAATTGCTCACTTGAACAAGCAACAATAGAACAAAATTCAGATTACAAACATTATATAATTATGTAATTTTAAAATGTGATTCATCAGTTACATTTTAAATACTCTTGAGCAATATAAACATGTAAATAGATGCATGCATAATTATATTCAGTGAACTTCATTTTTTTAAACTTAAAATGAAATAAAAAATTAAATTAAATTATCATAATTATGTACAGTACACATCAATCAAAGTATTATTATCCAGTAGTTCCATTTCCAGTAGATTAACATAGAACATCCAATGTAAATGTCCAGTCAACATTTTTGACTGCACTATAGTACTAGATGGATTAAAGTTGTCTTAAAGTTGTCTTGGAGGCTAAGTAGATGTTTCTGCCTTTGCAGAATTTATCAGTGGCATGCTGTCATACTTGTGTGTAAAATAAATAATCCAGGGGTCATAAGAATCATAACCAATTCATCCTGTTCCATTCTTTTTCCTTGCATTTCCTTTAAATGAGTGCCAACATCAGAACTCCGTCATGTATGCAAGCTCAGCTAGGGTCCGTGATTAATCTGCAGATCCTTTGATTCCAACTTTCATCTGCAAAAAATTTGAAGTTATAGTCAGTAGTATTACTTTCAAGGTTCCGTTGATCATGAAAAGCCAGTCAATAGAAAAATCATATGCATCAATATTTAATTAATTTATAGCAACTTAAATACATGTAATTCATAGAATACCGCACTGAGGCTGTCAATTGTACACTCTGACCTGTTCTTACCATATTTATAGTTCTTAATTAAACTGTAATTCCTGATAACATTCTGCGCATTAAATATATCAAAATTAAATACACCGATAATTAACACAAAAACATATTTCTTTT
Source organism: Saccostrea glomerata (assembly GCA_003671525.1). Taxonomy (NCBI): domain Eukaryota; kingdom Metazoa; phylum Mollusca; class Bivalvia; order Ostreida; family Ostreidae; genus Saccostrea; species Saccostrea glomerata. The sequence goes on from PRKT01000049.1 coordinate 1,709,543, forward strand.
AATTAGTAATACATGTATCTGAAATGAGAGGGGGGATAATAAATTTCAAAGCACTTACCCTATTCTCAGATCAGCAAATCTTTGAAATTTTCCTTCATTGTGGCTGCACCATGGTAATATCTAATTGATCTTTTAAATCATTTCCTCATCCCATGAACATACTGGATACATTTGTAACTTTCAAAGGCTGGCATCTAGTTCAAAATGGTGATGACATGTATTTCCAAAAGCATATTTCAGTTCTTTACTGTATTAATCCATATACTTTCAATGTCCCTCACAAACATTTTGTATTGAAATTTTGAACTGGTCTGAGAAGGCGCACAAATCCTGACTGGCTCTCCTCATTGGATACTGCCCCACTTCAAGTAACAGTGGGGGACACAACAGGTTGTTTAGGTAGAGGAAAGCATTTTCAAATTGATGGGAATATGAAGATTAGAAGCTTAAGAAATTAAGATATTCCTGCCTGGTCCCCAATCATTTGTGATGCTATCAGCAGGAAGTGTTAACACTTAACACATGGTCAATTTGTAATAAAGGCTTGGGAAAGCTTGGACCATATAGAGTGTTAAAGTATTGTATTTCCTCACGTGAGCCTCACGTGAGGAATTGAGACTTGTAATTCTATGGTTTTGGTTCTACTTGTAATACTGAATTTTGATTATGTCCAATTTCCTCACCTCTTGCTCATGTGAGAAATCTGAACTTAGAAAAATCATCACCAATGCTATATCTTAAATAAGGCTGTTCTTAGGTGAGCAAATTGAATAGATTTTTGCTCATGAGCATTGAGGTGAGCATAATTTTGCACATGTGCATTTTGGTTAGTATTTTCCTCCCTAACAAAGGCTAACAATCTGCACATGAGCAAAAGCCAATTCTACCTAATTTGCATGCAATTCTTACTTGATTCTAATGTGAGTCTCATGAGCTGCTCATGAGCATTTGTGAGAATGTTTGGTACGGGATCATTATTTTGCAGTACTTTAACCAGCATTGGCTATTAACCTGATTAATGTGGCACATTGATGGATTCCAACCACAGTCTGACATTGAGCAGTGCTCCACCGCTTGACCAGAGGAGTTTGACTCAGCCGAGTACTTCAGATAGTCTCCAGCTTCCTGTAGCAGGAGATCTAGGAAGCTCAATCTACAAAGATGATTCAGGTCCAAAAGAAGTTATCAAGCAACCAGGGGCATCAAATGAAGATGTGGCGTCTGGTCAGAAAATGGCTATACATACAACAGACATACTTTATCACCGAGAAAGTAACAAGTCAATGAAAGCATCAGGTCGTGTAACAATGGCTCATGGTGGACAGTTGATGAGTTCTGGGGATGATGAACTTATGTTGTCGTCACTGGAACCAGAGGATGACATAGTACCACACTATATACGGTTATACAGGCCCATGATTGTCAAGTGTGTGGATGGTCTCCACTTGCTCCCCATGATGAGAGACATCTTTGAAGATCAAGGTATTACATATTTTTTATTATTATACCTCATTACAAATTTTCTACACAACGTGTTTTCTGATTGGTTCTAGATCATCACGTGATCAGGCCGTAAAACTTCATATTTCCTGTCGTCGGCACGCTTTTCATCATATTCCACCTCTTCGGAACACCTAGTGAATTTTCCCGCAGTATAGTTCTCGTTCGTTGAACGAAAACTCCCGAGAGTAGTAGACGTCACAATAGCCTGGTTTACGTCACAAAACTGACGACAATGTGATGACCAAAGTGTTTTATAGTAACTTTACGTTAACAATGAAAGTGAATTTGAGAGCGGTGCCGAATTTGAAAGTTTATGTTTATTTCAAAGGTTTTGCTTGTTTCGGTATAATAAACAATTCATTGCATGAATGTTCGGGAAACATGAAGACTTATTCAGCCAAGAAATATCATATTCCCCTCGGGCGAAGCCCTCGGGGAATATGATTTTTCTTGGCTAAATAAGTCTTCATATTTCCCTCACTATCATGCAATAAATGTATAATATTCTCTATATAATAGTAAATACTGTAAACCAACTTTTATTGGCGACGACTTTATTTCACGATTAAGCGGGGATAAACTAGCTCGCGACAATTAATTTCCGCAATCAAGCCTATAGGCACATAGATTTTAAGAACCAATTCGCGGCGAGAAATATTCGTGATGACGAGGCTCTTGTGAATTTCGCAAATTTCTTGCACACGAATAAAAGTTGGTTTATCGTACATTCTTATTTGATTGGCAGCTTTTTGTTTCATATCACTATCGTGTACTTCCTCAAAATATATATTGATAAACATAATGAAAAATTCTACAGCCTAATCTTTGAATTAAGGGCTATTGATTGTTTATAATAGGGGTACTCAAAGTCCTGTTTCCCAATTGAAAAAGGTTTAATTTTTGTAAATGCAGATCTGAAGCTTGCTGGTCTGAATAAAAAAAATTAGAATGGACAACCAGATAGCTGAAGTGTCATCCGTAGAAAAAAATGTATTTAATTGTGCACAAAAAGTTATTCTTGGTTCTGAATTAATTTCTCCAATTAATGAAATTCTTTTTATTCAATTGCAAAAAAGCAAGAGTTTTACTTCTCGATCAAGTACCCTCATAGTTGACATCTGAATCATTTTGCAAATCAAAACAGCAACACAGATTTTCGACTAGGAAAAAGCTGCAGAACTGTAGCTCTCAAAAAAAAATATATTGATGGACCAGAGAGCTAAAGTATAGTGCCATCCATTGAAAAAAGTGTTAATTGATTGTGCACAAATAAGCTAGTGCCCTGTTTCTCAATTTATTTCTCCCTGAAATTGAGACCATAAGTTTTTCGACTTACTTATGCTGCCATCAGAGCATCTGGTTGAATAAATTCTTACTTTTCTCTGCAGTCATATATCAACAAAAAAAGGGGAGCTTGCATATAGTTTGGTTTTTATATAGGTTTTCTCTCACAAAGCAGATAATGATAACAAACATCAGAAACCCAAATTTACATGTATAATGATTTAAAATGTTTAATGTATAATGATTTCCCCAAAATTCCATGACAGGGTTGCTAGTATCCCAATTTTTATGGCTTTTAAAATAATAATACCAAAAATTGTTATGAATTAAGGCCCTAATTAAGTACAATCCTGTGAACAGAATCCTATCTCTTGATTGTAATACATGCATGTAATGACATTGTATTATTTGTATTATTTGATAATTCAGGGGAAAGGACAAAGATTAAGCAAGCATCAAGGAATTATGGGACAGAGGCTGGTATGGAGAAATTCTTGAAGTGCTTGACAGATAAGAAACATCATCCTGACCGATGGACTCGCTTTGTTCATGCATTAAAAGAAGCTGGTTTGTCTTGTATTTTGTCAGTTTTTTTTTAAAGATATGATCAGGTTGATAGCGGAATAATTGCAATTATCGCATTTTAAACACAAAAAGAAAGAATATTATTAAGTCTGACAATTTTTGAGTACTAGCTAGTAAATATTTTGTTACTGTTTGAATGTAGTTACTTTTATATAAAATGCAAGTGCTTTTCAGAATATGAGTATGTATCTAAAGTTCTGGAAAAGCAAGAAGTCATTAACACAGAAATATTCACGACTCAGTTGCGTCTTATAGACATTTTTGCACTTGAAATTTACAAAAAACTGAAGCCAAGTGAAATTGTCCCTGATTTGTTCGCAAGAAGAGTTCTCAACAGGGATATTAAAGATGCTGTGATGATTGATGAGCGAAACAATGGAGAGGCTTCAGCAACGATTGTCCTTATTGATAATATATGGCGGTGTAAAAAGAACTGGTTACCAATCTTCTTAGAGGTTCTTTGCAAACATGATTATGAGGAACTTGTTAAAAAAATAGATGACTCTTTTCTTGAGAGTAAGTATTTTATCTCAAGTTATTAAGAAATATTGTAAACTATAACTGCAAAGTTCTCAGGGTGATTGAACTACAAATATATAATTGAATTAAAGAAAAAAATAATCAAACCTGACCAGTAGATCTAAAAAAAAAAAATTATGATGACGCTCATTCTTTAAATTTGTAATTGCATAATTATGATGAAAATGTTTTTCATTGTTAAAATGAATGTGCCAATGCATTTTTGCATTTTTGTTGAATTGTTTTGAAGAAAGACAACAGAAACTTCAGGAAGGTGAAGAGCACCTGGTTAGCTCAGACTTTTATGAAGACAAGGATGCCAAGGACACTGAAAAATCTCAGAGGGACGATTCTGATCAAAGCAGTGACAAATCAAGATCTCGCGAGTTACAGAGAGAGATATCTCACAATTCTATGTCACCCACCAAACAAGAGCAGGATAAAACCAACTCTATACAGGAGGACTATCTCTCAAGTAAGTAGCCTATCTAGCATGTATTAAAGAAATTTTTGTCAAGAATGTTTAGGGGATGATGTACCCACATTTGAGCATTATACCAGATAATGTTAGGAGTTGGTTTTTCAATTTCTTTTGTGAGTAGATTTAGATTTAAAATTGATGAAAAACTACTCTTTTTTGCTCTGAATTAAGTTAAAATTGATAATTTTTGTAAGTTCAGACCGATTGTATATGAATTTGCAGTCATCATTTTCTTGAAGTTTTACAGACACGTGCCAGTTTTTAACATTTTTTACTCAATAAGGTTACATGTATATATATCATATAAAACTTTATCATTTACATGTACAGGGACATTTGAAGTTGAGAAGTCTGTCAACAATTTGAGTGGAAATCCTATGGAAGAGAGCCTGGATAGTGAATTTGAAGCTTTGACTCAAAACTTGGATGAATCTTTATCAATCCATGAAGACTCTGAACAAACCAGTAGAAAATTAGCAGGGTATGAGGCTGACATCAGAAGTTTGTCATCCACCATGGACAACAGAAGTTTGTCATCAAACATGGACAACCGAAGCTTGCAGTCAAACACTGACAACACGGTGGCTAGTTGTCCAGATTTGGACTCTATGGCTATAATGAACGCCTGTCAGAGCCTGGATAGAGAGGTGGAATCTTCTACAAGTCGACCAAACATTATCAACAGTGGTGAGCTTTTTTACATTAATTAAGACACCTACATGTAACTTTGAAAGGAAAGTCATTTGATCATGTTTATAAGTGAGTTGAAATTTTTGCATATTCTGAGTTTTGCATATTCTGATAATTGTTTGGCATAATCTTTATTGATACAAACAGATAAGCTTGCTTAAGAATATGAAAAAAAGAGTCATGGGATATAAAAAGAGAATTTCAGTGTATACAGATGTGGAAAAAGTAGATAGGGGGTTTAGTTATTGTTGGTGAGAGATATTGGAATCTTATTTAAGAATAATTAGGTAAGAGGGAGCAAGATGGTTGGTATATGAATGATGAACATCCTGTAAAATGTGTCTGTACTGTTGTTCACAGGTTCCAGTGGAAGCCTCATTGAAATAAACAAGCGTGTTAATTTGGAGGAATCAGATGATGAGGATGATGGTCTTAATGATCCTAAAGAGGAGTTAAGACTACGAAGTTATCAGATGGAGCTGGCAAGGCCCTCTTTAGAGGGCAAAAACTCTGTCATTGTGGCCCCCACTGGAAGTGGAAAAACACATGTAGCTCTCTATATCATCAAGGTATTAATTATAAGACAATTACGGTACATCAATCATTATTCTCTGTATTTTACATCTTCAGTCAGTTCATTTTATCATGAATTCAAAATATTTACAGTAAAACTTGGTTATAACGAAGTCACTGGGACCTATGAAATTACTTTGCTATATCTGTAAATAGTTATATCCATGTAAGGATTCCTTAAATTTATATAGCTGGGGATCCAAGATAACATTGCTATAGCCGTGAATTCGCAATATGCGTGTTCGTACTGAACGAGTTTTACTGTATTCATGCAGTTTCATCAATTGAAACTTTGGGGTATCAAAGCTGAATTTTCTATGCTATATTTTCTTTCAATAGGACCATATGGAGAAAATAAAATCTGTGAGACACCCAAAAGTGATTTTCTTGGTGGAACAAAGTGCCCTGGCCGAGCAACAAGGCAAACAGTGTATGACTTACCTCCCTTATAGAGTCAAGGTCATTACCGGTGAAACTCAAAGAAATGAGAGGATGAAGACTTTGAATGAATGGATACAAAGGTTAGAATAAAAGAGTACATTCTCTTTGTATTGTACAAATTGTTTGGTATTTCATTTTCCTGCATTTATGATAATCTGAATCTGATCTTGAATGATTATCTGTTTGCAAATATCAGCATTATTCAAGACATTAATTTATTTCTGGATTATGGTAAATGAGTCAATTTTTTTTCTTTTGATAAAGATATATAAGATATACAGATACAAGAATATTTAATATACATGTATAAAGATATACAGATATATGAATTGATAAAGTATAAAAAAAAAAAAAAAAAAAGGAAAAGTTTTATGGGTGAAATTGAGACTGTGTAACTTTTTCTATAAATTAGGCGTGACTTGCTGGTGGTGACCGCCCAGATTCTGTTGAATGCTCTACGAGATGGAATAGTCAGTGTCACTGACTTCTCCCTAATGGTGTTTGATGAATGTCACCATGCCAATGACAACCATTCCTACAACATGATCATGAATAAATACCTGGACATCAAATTTCAGGAAAAGGAGAATGCCAAAAATCTACCAATGGTATTTGATTTTGATATCTACTTTCTAAGTGTAATTTTTCAATGTACAGATGCATTTTATTACATGTGCTTTTAGATGAATAACGGGTAAGTAATAAGTGCCCATATTAGAGCTCAACAAAAGGTTCACAGCAGCTTTTCTGCATGATCTATATGTATCTGTTTTCAAGCTATTCATGCATTAACACAAAGAAAGTGTATATGTAAATTAGTAAAAAGTTTTCAGATAAACCATGACTGTGTAAATTTTTCTACAATTCCCAAAAATAATCAAACAAGGTCAGTATTTTGTGAGTAATATCTGCAGGTTTGTACTAGAAAAATCTTTTCAAAAAACAGCAGAAATGAAGTATATAAAGTGTAATTCAAATTGCATTAGGTGTTCAGTGTGACATATTGTAGTGTTTAAAAGTGACATAGTTGATTATTTCTCAATTGTTTACTGATACACCCCCCTCTGAGTTGAAATTTTGCTGAATTCTGCCTTAAGTCAATTTTGTCTGATCAGCCTTGGGATTTTCTTAATTCATGTATATGTTAATTGTGTTATAGATTGTTGGCATGACAGCTTCTGTTGGAGTAGGGAAAGCCTCAGATGAGGAGAAGGCTAAAAAACACATAGAGAAGGTCATGGCAAATATGGATGCTGAAATGATTGTAACTGTGACAGAAAACAAACAGGAACTGGCCCAACATGTGAACATACCACAGCAAAGTAATATATCATAATAAATTAATTATCTAACTAAAAATTAAGTATTGATTGTATGTGGTTTGTCATTGACTAGCTGAAAAACATTCCTTCAGATGCAAAAAAAATTTACTTAGTACATTTTTTTTTTATTGTAATGTTAGATTCCCTTGTGATTTAGTGAACCAGAAAAATCATGTCAGATGTAATGGTATTTTGAATTCTAAATTCAGGATTTTTATTACCTCCCATCATATGCACAGATGAATTCTAACTATGCTTTTGTAGAACTCTACAAGGTGAAGAGAAGAGAAAAGAACTATTATGGAACACTTCTTGAAAAGTTAGTGGAGACCATAGAGAAATACATGAAGAATTCCAGATGTAAGTCCTGAGAAGTTTATCAATTAAATCTAATGGTGCAAAGAAAATTGCTTAATATTTGAACCATCTAAATGACACAGTTTATATGCTTTACCACTTGAGAAGAAACATTTATATTTTACAGATCTAGAGCAGGTGAAGTCTCCAGATGCTGTTATAAAGCCTCCGCTGGAGAAGGGTTCCGACCAGTACACACAGTGGGTCAGCATGCTGTGGAGAGAGACTGCTAAAATCAACGACCAGGCTGCCGGAAGATTCTATGACACCTGTCGTAGATATCTTGATGTAAGTCGTGTAATAGCTTGCCTGAGTTTCACAAATCGTAGCCTGACGTGTATGCATGTAAATATACATTTAGGTATACATATGAGTTCCCATCTTCTACCTCCAGAATTAGGGGCCAAATTCTTATTAGTGAATCTTGAATTAATATATACATATAACCGACATAATATTTTGCTAAATTGATCCACATGTACAATTTGAAAAATTTGTATTGTATCCAACAGTTATATAACAAGGCTTTGATTGTCTACAAAGATGCCCGGCCAAGTGATTCATTATCATTTATCCTGAAAGAAACCAAAAAATGGGAGCTGACTGTCAAAGCTGATGAAACTGAGGGGAAACTGAAGAGGATGTTTGATAGTGTGTAATATTTGCATTAGGATAGAATTTTGATTTATATTTTTTCCTTTGTTTATTTTTTCATTATTATGTAAACTTTGAATAATGTACTTTATATTGTTGCTTTCAAAACTTGGACAAAAACTTCTTCAATAATGATGCACACAATTCTGTGTTCAGATTCTTGTGCTATATTGTCTGAAGTATTGCATTGTTTTCTTTCTTGTCTTTGAACACAGAAACTAAAGACTTGCTTGAAAAGTGCACTGAAGACCCTAAGCACAGAAACCCTAAACTTGAGGCTCTTAAACACATGATTGTGGATTACTTCAAGGAAAATCCAGATTCCAGAGTGATTGTGTTTGTCAAAACAAAGGAGTTAGTCAAGGCCATAGAGACGTTTATGAATGAAACTGACGAACTGCGTAATCTCAATCCAAAGCAGTTTGTTGGGGTGCAAGCCAATAAGGAGAAAGGAGGTTTGTAAAGATTTTAGGTGTAATAGCTTCTCCATAGAAAATAAGATTTTCTGTTGCTATAATGTGAATTGAGGGCCCTATATAGGAATTAGATTATATGTCCGTTCATCAAAAATTTTGTTGTAATCAAGCAATTTTCACTGTTAATTTTTTCATATCTTCTCCTCCAGAACTAAAGTGTTAATTGCCAAGGAAACTTAATACAGATATTACAGAAAAGCTCCACCAATCCCCTTATAGACAATATATTGTCACATTTCTTAAAACCCTCATTTAATTAATATCGAACACCTTTACATTTTAGACCTAAACATTATTCCTAAGTATTTTATCAGAAAACAATGCCAATTATAATAGCCATATGATAAAGCCTATAAGAATTCAGCCCATGTGCATACTCTTTTGTTAAATTTTCTCACATATAAGCTGAGTTTACAATTGTACATGTTCCAATCTCAAGATTGACAAGTATCTTTTTTCTTAAAGACTCTTATATAAATATCTCCCAATGATTAAAAAAGTAGTATTTCCTTTTTCAAAAGATATATTCCGTATAGCAAAAAGGAAATCTCACTGAGCAAATCTTCAACTTGAATAATATTTTCATGATAGCTCTTGGAGCAAATCTTTTCCTTGTGACAAGGAATAAAATCTTAAATTTGCCTTTGGCGTATTCAAAATTTAGAAAACAAAATCAAAATAGGTCAGAATAAAGGGGTGGAGCTTTTCCTAAAGATCAAATATTTTTGCACATAAAACAATCCAATTAATGATTTTAGCTTAGCTGACACTTTTCATAACTTGACATTTGCCCGATTTCAGAAAGGCACATATAATTAGTATAAATCATGCTTTAATAGAGCACATCCTTCTATGTGAGATTGTAGAAACAAGAGTTTTTAAAGCAGAGTTAGCATTTTTCAAGTTTTATTTTGCTACGTACATCAGAATAACCTTCAGTAAATAAATGATTGTAATAATATTTAGTTTAACCCCACCACCACCCCTACCAAAGATGTCAATTTGAATGGTGTTGTCTTTAAACAAGTTTAATGTGTTACCTGAACAGTTAATATAGTGACTGTAGTCTTTTTGACTATAATTGTATTTGTTTTTGTATCATTTGATAAAACTTTATACGCACTGAGTTGCCAATTAATGGTTAGAAAACAACAATAATTAGGCGAGACAGTGTGCTTGTGAAAATTTAATTCTCGCGTATAATAGTATTTCTTGGGATTATATAGAGCAATGAGCACAATTCGTGAAAATTTTGTCTCGTTTATCAAGAGTCAATGAGTATCTTGGGAAAATAAGGTGTCTCGAAAATTAAGTGCTCTACGGTATTATAATTTTATTTCAAAATGATATGAGTTCAATTTAAGATGGTTTGATACTGTATTATTAATGTACCCGGTATTGTAAAACAAATTCTTAATCAAATGATGCATACAGCTGCTTCCTGACTACAGTAAAACTCGGTTACAGCGAAGTCCTGGGGACCTGTGAATTTAATTCGCTATATCCGTAATTCGTTATAACCGTATAACGAATTCGTAAAACCATACAAAGCGAATTCGAAATATGCATGTTTTCCTTCAAGTATTACTACCAAATATGTTAGGGAAGCAAATAATACAAAACATACCTTCGATAACTAAGGTTTTATTATGAATTGAATTTTACATATACAATTGCATGAACAAAAATAAGTCAGTTCAATTTATCAAATTTTGAGATCTTTGAAAGTTCGTTATAAAAGATGTAAATTTCATTATATTTAACTTCAACGGGACCCAAAATAAGTTCACTGTATCCTTAAATTTGTTATATCAGAGTTCGTTATAACCATAAAATTTTACAAGGATATGTTAAGAATCTGCCTGGGACCCAGAAAAACTTCGCTATATCCGTTAATTCGCTATATCCATGTTCGTACTAAACAAGTTTTACTGTACTTACTTGTGGAGATATTTAACAATTTTCCTTTGTTTGCTTCTAGGAATGACAAAGGTGGAACAGGATGAGATCCTGAGATTATTTCGAGAAGGGAACCACAAGGTCATCATAGCCACCTCTGTTGCAGAAGAAGGGCTGGACATACAGAAATGTAGTCTGGTGGTGCGATATGATCATGTGACCAATGAAATAGCCATGGTCCAGTCAAGAGGTAATTATCTACATTTTTCATGGAAATATAAAGATGGAAATGTCTTTCAAAAAAATCTTGTTATTTAAACTATATTAAAGCCAAGATGACTCGTGAAAGTATTGGCCTCTTTTTATGATTTTGAAGGAATGGAATTGAATATCACCAGGAACTTAGTCTTTAACAAACTCATTTTGTTTTCAATGTGAATGTGGAAAAACAATCTTGATGTACAAATAAGCACTGTCATTTTTGTAGTATGGAAGTTTCTTTTATCATAATGATATAAAGTGTATGTATATATGATCTGAATTTATACAAAATATTTTTAGGCAGAGGAAGAGCTGAAGACAGCAAGTTTGTTATCCTTGCTTCAGAAGACACAAATACAATAAAAAAGGCCGAGCTGAATTTGATTAAAGAGTCGTGGATGAACAAAGCTATTGCTTGTGTCAGGGAAGAACTGAGTAGAGACAAAGATACAGTCCTCAGGAGGGTGAGGGAAATCCAGCACGAGGCAAAGATAGCAAGGGACATAGCGCTCAAAAACAGGAAAGCAGCTCAGGCCAATTTAGGGGAGTTCAAGATCACATGCAAATCATGTCGAAACTTCATCTGCATGTCAACCGATATAAAGAAGATTGAGAATGCTCATCACGCTGCTATTAATGAGGACATCTTGGAAAATGTGAATGTTATAGTTTCTATTCCTGATTATGAAGATGAAAATATGAGCTGTGGAGCTGGGAAAATATTTTGTAAAAAATGTGGAAATCCGATAGGTAACATCACAATCTATAAGAACGCCCAGTTCTGTATTCTGAAGTGTGAGTACTTGAATATGATTGACAGTGCTGGCAATGGGGTCTCGAGAAAGCGCTGGAAACAAGCCCCATTTTTTGTTCCTCCATTGACCCCTGCGGACCTTGAGAAAAGAATTGAAGGAGAAAAATACATTGAATGTTAAATGTGTTTGCTTACCAACTTACTCTGAAGTTTCTAATGATTGAAAACGATAAATTATTATTATTGGATCCACAGAGTTAAAAAAAAATACTAAAAGAATTCATTGATAGCTAGGGTGTACATTTCACATTGTACAATCATGCATATATAATATAATTAAAATATTATACAATATTCTACAGCATATGTATATAAAATATAGGTACTTTGGAGCATCAATGTTAAAAAATGTTCCTTGTCCCAAATTTAAGCTTTAAAATTTGATTTAAAATTATTGCACTTTAATTTGATCCATGAACTAATTGAGGCACTCCTTTGAAGTGTAGGAGTTTTGTGTTGGAGGAAATATCTGTTAATATTTTAGTTATGATAATCAATGAATTTTTTTTTCATTTGTTGTATGCATTAATTGAATTTATATATACTGTATACAGGGTTATTTTCGCCCCGTGTTATTTTTCGCCCTTTTGAACTTGTGAACAATTTTGCCCCATTTAAAATTCGCCCAGTCATAGTTCTGTTTAAGAAATTATGAGGTTTAATTTGAATTCGCCCTGTTTTAAATTTGCCCAATCAAGGAGAGGGCGAAAGGTGCGAAAATAAAATGGGGGCGAAAATTTCCCTGTATATAGTATACAAATATTTGAATAAAATATCGTTTTAATTATCAGCTCTATTTAAATGTCTCAGAACAGACTTGTATTGAATCCATTTCATATTGCTTATTGCTTTTTTCAATGAACTTTTATATCAGTAACATGAAAAATTATATGCATGTTCAGAAGTTCAAAGCTAACTGCTTGGACATGTTGGATGTTAAGAACTCTACAATATTTATTTAATCTATAGTTAACATTTAAAAATTGTGCCATACTGAAGACCCATGTATTTGTTGTCTATTTATTAAATCAGAGTGGATTTAGAATGGCTTATGTTAGCATTAATCTGGATCTGATCAAATATGATACCATTAATATTGGAGTTAAACTGTGTGAATGTGTACATTGTCATGGCAGTAATAACGGATCAGAAGAAAACATATACCAATGCTATTTCAGCAATATTTAAAAAGTTTGCTTCATGCATTGTTAGACTATAATCTCATAAAAAATATAGGAAATTGCATTAATTAAACTTGATATAAGTTATAGCTTCCACTCATTTTTAAAAATAAATAATAGTTTATGGCTAGAAATGTCAAATTTCATATTGTGAGGTGGATCTTTTATGTTATATGTTTAAATATCTAAGTTTTGTAATGTTTCCATTATCAATTAAACATGTGCCTTGTACTTTGACTAGATGTATTCAATTCATGTTTAATGAAATTTTTCTATTTAAAGCATATTTATAATTTATATTAAATGTATTCAAACATAATTTATTCATGATATTGAAGTCATATACATGTAGTAGAATAATTGTGATATGAAGAAAAAGAGTCATTATAATAAAGTATTTTAGCATTTTAAAATGCTCTATGATTATGCCTGAAATTCCATAAAATGGTGTCATGATTCTCTTAAATACCTGTATTTATTTATTTTTTATCTCCTTTGTAACTCTCAGAGCTGCTGATGGTTGTTTAGTGTTGTGTTGTATATTGTGCTCAAGTTTATCTTTTTGTTATCAAAAAATAAAAATCAAAAATACATGTGATTAAATGATAACTTATGTTTATATTTTGATTTTTATCTAATTAAGTGCATTTGTCACTAAACTTTGTTACTTTATTATGTAATTGCTATTATTTGTGCCAATGAACATCACTTTGTTGAAAATAAATTTTAAAAAAACGTTTTACTAGTATTTTCATTGTAAAGATTTTTAAGAATATGGTGCTTGAATCAGGAACCAATAAATGAATTGACATAAAAATATTTCCTGATTTTAATTAATAGATTATTAACATTTAAGTATCATGATTATTATAGATTTAAGGAATGATCAAGATTGTTGACTAATGAATTCAGTGTATTGAATGCGGTAGATTTTCATATAGTTTAAATAAGCAAAATACATGTGGAATGTAAATATTTAAGCATTGAATCTTTTTTTTTTTTGAAAGATAGTAGTCTTAAAACTTCCAAGGTGGGTGCTAATAAATCAAATAACGCGATTTCTGAAAATTTTTAAAATTGCTCACACTGTTGCAGTTATGAGATTACTTAAAAAATAATGCTTCAATGCTTTTATTTACATTTTATTTTACTCGTTGCCTTGTCTGCAAGTGTGTTTCATATTTCAAAACCCCTACCGGAATATTATCCCTAATCCGCAGTGGAAGAGCCTTTGCAATGACTTCTGTTCAGTGTAAGCGTTTGATTATTTTTTTTTTTTTTGACGCCCTGTCCTTGTTATGGTGTTTTGCACGCTTTAGATTTTTTTACTTCATAAGCAAAATACATTTAGAAAGTAGATATATAATATATATGAACAAAGATAATGACACAATGATTACGTCATTTTAAAAGAAAAAATCATTTCCTGAGATCACAGTTCTGTACTTAAAATTTACATAAATCCGTACCTCTAGATCCACCCCAGCTAATACTGCTCCCCTGAGATCACGTTCTGTAATTTTATTTATATATGTATACATACATCCATACCTCTAGATCTGCCCCTGCTAAAACTGCTCCCCTGAGATCACAGTTCTGTAAGTTGGCATTCTTTAATGTTGCCACTCTCAGATTCACACCTGCCATGTGACTTCCCTCCAAATTCACACTTTTCATGAGGGCACCTGCTCAAAAAAGTAACATCCACTAAAAAAATTTATCTGGGAGTACATGTACTTCATTTCTGTGTAATTAGGCAAGACAGTCTGTTCATGAAAATTTCATTCTCTTGTATATTAGTACATGTATCTCCAAAGATTTCATAGGGCAATAACCTAAATTAATGAAAATTTTGCTAATAAAGAGTCAATGAATGTCTTGTGAAATAAAAGTGTCACCAAAATTTAGTGATCTACAGTAGTATTCTTCAAAAGTAAGTACATTTGTACCATGTAATATTTTATAACCTGAATAAAAAGCGTAATAAAAAAAAAAATTAATTGTTGCCAATCATTTTTGGGCTAAAACAGGTAAATAATTTACCCTCCATGTTAGCTCGACTTCCTGCAGGATCCTCAAAGTTGCATCCCTTTAATGAAGTGCCTTCCATATTTGCACACAGCATTTTCACTCCCAGCAAATTAGCAGACTGTTAAATCACAAACAAAATAAGCTAAGTATTATTTTATTCTATCAAAGAAAATTTATAAAGTTTTTCACTTAATTTCATATACATGTAAAACCATAATGTGTCACACTTACAAGTATACTGTACATACAAGTACATACAAAGGTTTTTTTATTTACTATTAAGGAAAATAACAAAATAGCAACAATAAAGAGTTGCAATAAGGGTTGGAAACCACTTCCCCTTTAATTACTGGTAAAAAAAATTACCAGTAAAATACTGCTTCATTTATTACTAGAGTCAATATTCATATTTACATTGAAATCCTCAATTTGATATTTTTTCATAAAATTGAATTGAGTGAAAATAAATGGTTGCTGATTTTTTTCAATTTACAATTTTCAGTAATTTATTCATTTTTTCACAAATACTGGATAAGTGGAAATTTTAGCGAGACGCATATTTCATGATTGTCCTAAAAAACTGGTATTTTATTTTTAGCAAGAAGTAATTTTAGCGATAAATGCTATTACATATAAAATGAAGTAAATTTTTAGCAATATTTAATTTTAGCGATCTTAACACCCTCGCTAATAATGCCAAATTTAAATCCTCACTAAAAATTCTGCTCATACCTCACTAAAAATTCTGCTCATACAGTATTTACAGATTAAAGCAAGTGTTTAATTGCTATAAATAAAACCAGCCACTTTCTGTTCTTAGTGTAGCTTATTGTGGACAGTTACCGTGGCAACAGCATGACATACTACAGTGTATTTTATGTCAGACTTATTAACTTTCAATCAACACTAATTGTGCATTCTATATAATTTTTCATTATTATATTTATTTATCTTTAATAATCTTAATCTGTTTCTGATTTTTTATCAGACAGCTTAAAGAAACAAATTAATTTATTTTAAAGATACGATGTATTAAATTGGATACAATAAAACCACATTTTCTCTATCAAATAAATTGATAGATTTCAGTTTCATTAAAAATGTCTCATCATTTCCAAAATACAGGTATTGTATGATCAAAGTGTTTTATCCTAGAGAGTATTCAAGCCTAGTAGCAATATTTTGGCAGAAAGAACAAGCTAGCACATGAATCTAACATTGTTCATATATAGATTAGAAGATGAAGAGTAGTTTAAAACAGATACATGTACTACTTACATCAAGAACTGCATGACACAAATCAGCCCTCTCAAAGTTACAGTAGGATAAGTTTGCTCCGCTCAGATTGGCATTCTTGAGAACAGCATACTTAAAGTTGATATACCTCAAGTCCAGTTTGGAAAGGTTTGCATTTGTAAAATTCATACCCTGAATTAAGAAAAAAATATAGTGTTTTTTTTCTATTCAATTTTATAGCCTACCATGTTTTATCATCAGAAATTTAGACAATTGATTTTCAATTTTAAAAAAATTACTTCAATATTCTATATTCTAACAAATGCATGTCTTTAAATTATACTTTATATGAAAAAAATTATCAAGTTATACATTTTCCCCCTTTGATCAAAACATTACACTTTCATTGGTTTAAAAATGACCCATGACTTTCAGCTACAGTATATTTCTGTGTCCAGAAGGTTAAAATTAATATTATATTGATATAATATAAAATCATCTTGACATAAGAAATCATTCAATTATACTGTAAATGTCAAAATATATCTCTGTGAAAAAAAATCACTTCTTAGGTTTGTTTGTGAACTTTTTACAAAAACATAATGGTCTACTGAATCTCGTGTAATGAATTGAATAGAGAAGTTTACCTGACATCGGAGCTCCTTATTGGTATATATGAATTGAATGGAGAAGTTTACCTGACATCAGAGCTCCTTATTGGTATATATGAATTGAATGGAGAAGTTTACCTGTATGTCAGGTAAACTTCTCTATTCAATTCATTACACGAGATTCAGTAGACCATTATGTTTTTGTAAAAAGTTCACAAACAAACCTAAGAAGTGATTTTTTTTCACAGAGATATATTTTGACATTTACAGTATAATTGAATGATTTCTTATGTCAAGATGATTTTATATTATATCAATATAATATTAATTTTAACCTTCTGGACACAGAAATATACTGTAGCTGAAAGTCATGGGTCATTTTTAAACCAATGAAAGTGTAATGTTTTGATCAAAGGGGGAAAATGTATAACTTGATAATTTTTTTCATATAAAGTATAATTTAAAGACATGCATTTGTTAGAATATAGAATATTGAAGTAATTTTTTTAAAATTGAAAATCAATTGTCTAAATTTCTGATGATAAAACATGGTAGGCTATAAAATTGAATAGAAAAAAAACACTATATTTTTTTCTTAATTCAGGGTATGAATTTTACAAATGCAAACCTTTCCAAACTGGACTTGAGGTATATCAACTTTAAGTATGCTGTTCTCAAGAATGCCAATCTGAGCGGAGCAAACTTATCCTACTGTAACTTTGAGAGGGCTGATTTGTGTCATGCAGTTCTTGATGTAAGTAGTACATGTATCTGTTTTAAACTACTCTTCATCTTCTAATCTATATATGAACAATGTTAGATTCATGTGCTAGCTTGTTCTTTCTGCCAAAATATTGCTACTAGGCTTGAATACTCTCTAGGATAAAACACTTTGATCATACAATACCTGTATTTTGGAAATGATGAGACATTTTTAATGAAACTGAAATCTATCAATTTATTTGATAGAGAAAATGTGGTTTTATTGTATCCAATTTAATACATCATATCTTTAAAATAAATTAATTTGTTTCTTTAAGCTGTCTGATAAAAAATCAGAAACAGATTAAGATTATTAAAGATAAATAAATATAATAATGAAAAATTATATAGAATGCACAATTAGTGTTGATTGAAAGTTAATAAGTCTGACATAAAATACACTGTATGTCATGCTGTTGCCACGGTAACTGTCCACAATAAGCTACACTAAGAACAGAAAGTGGCTGGTTTTATTTATAGCAATTAAACACTTGCTTCAATCTGTAAATACTGTATGAGCAGAATTTTTAGTGAGGATTTAAATTTGGCATTATTAGCGAGGGTGTTAAGATCGCTAAAATTAAATATTGCTAAAAATTTACTTCATTTTATATGTAATAGCATTTATCGCTAAAATTACTTCTTGCTAAAAATAAAATACCAGTTTTTTAGGACAATCATGAAATATGCGTCTCGCTAAAATTTCCACTTATCCAGTATTTGTGAAAAAATGAATAAATTACTGAAAATTGTAAATTGAAAAAAATCAGCAACCATTTATTTTCACTCAATTCAATTTTATGAAAAAATATCAAATTGAGGATTTCAATGTAAATATGAATATTGACTCTAGTAATAAATGAAGCAGTATTTTACTGGTAATTTTTTTTACCAGTAATTAAAGGGGAAGTGGTTTCCAACCCTTATTGCAATGCTATTTTGTTATTTTCCTTAATAGTAAATAAAAAAACCTTTGTATGTACTTGTATGTACAGTATACTTGTAAGTGTGACACATTATGGTTTTACATGTATATGAAATTAAGTGAAAAACTTTATAAATTTTCTTTGATAGAATAAAATAATACTTAGCTTATTTTGTTTGTGATTTAACAGTCTGCTAATTTGCTGGGAGTGAAAATGCTGTGTGCAAATATGGAAGGCACTTCATTAAAGGGATGCAACTTTGAGGATCCTGCAGGAAGTCGAGCTAACATGGAGGGTAAATTATTTACCTGTTTTAGCCCAAAAATGATTGGCAACAATTAATTTTTTTTTATTACGCTTTTTATTCAGGTTATAAAATATTACATGGTACAAATGTACTTACTTTTGAAGAATACTACTGTAGATCACTAAATTTTGGTGACACTTTTATTTCACAAGACATTCATTGACTCTTTATTAGCAAAATTTTCATTAATTTAGGTTATTGCCCTATGAAATCTTTGGAGATACATGTACTATTATACAAGAGAATGAAATTTTCATGAACAGACTGTCTTGCCTAATTACACAGAAATGAAGTACATGTACTCCCAGATAAATTTTTTTAGTGGATGTTACTTTTTTGAGCAGGTGCCCTCATGAAAAGTGTGAATTTGGAGGGAAGTCACATGGCAGGTGTGAATCTGAGAGTGGCAACATTAAAGAATGCCAACTTACAGAACTGTGATCTCAGGGGAGCAGTTTTAGCAGGGGCAGATCTAGAGGTATGGATGTATGTATACATATATAAATAAAATTACAGAACGTGATCTCAGGGGAGCAGTATTAGCTGGGGTGGATCTAGAGGTACGGATTTATGTAAATTTTAAGTACAGAACTGTGATCTCAGGGGAACAGTATTAGCTGGGGCGGATCTAGAGGTACGGATTTATGTAAATTTTAAGTACAGAACTGTGATCTCAGGGTAGCAGTATTAGCTGGGGTGGATCTATGACGCCCTGTCCTTGTTATGGTGTTTTGCACGCTTTAGATTTTTTTACTTCATAAGCAAAATACATTTAGAAAGTAGATATATAATATATATGAACAAAGATAATGACACAATGATTACGTCATTTTAAAAGAAAAAATCATTTCAAACAAGAGTCTTAATGAAAAGTTTAAGCGCAGACAGTCAATGGTCGCAAGAATTCAGATCTATGGAAGAATAAAAAAAATTTGCTTCGGTTTAATTCAGTTTTTATAATAATTTTTTTTTTAATTTCCAAAAATTCCTCATTTTGATGTCCCTTATTGATTGACATACTTTTCAAGGAAATAACCTGATTTACTCTTATTTCCTTCTCCGCCCCCAGCCTCAAAATAAGTCAAACTTCCTTACTTCACACCCAATATACCCGCAAAAATAAAATGAAGCATCCAGGTACACTTCTAAATTGGCTCAAGTTCAACACTTGCATTTACAATGTAATTTCTTGTCTCTTGCCCAAAGTACAAGCATTAATCATAGACATTTGTATGTTGAGCACCTCTTGACCTACATGTACTCAATGGATGAGAAGGAAACTAGTTTTGTATAGAATATTTATATTAAATGTATACTCTAATTCGTTTGCAATAACTTAATCTGATGTCAATCACAGTGGCCAAAATTCAACTTCAATTAAATCCAAGATATAATTTATAATAAACTGAACAACCTTAATCAGAAATATGAACAAACTCAAACGACGACAGGGATCATCTTCCTCTACGTCTTTCTCGACATCATCTAGCGATGTGTTCGAGGTCCCCACTGGGTGGTGAAGGTTTTATCAAAAAAATCTTAACTTAGTTGTACAAATATATGACATGGGAACATTAAAATTGTACTTGTACTTATGAGTCTATTCGAAAGGAGAATTAATGTTTTAAAGTTTTTAATTTGATACTGAGCGTTAACTACATGTATTGTAACTTAGTAAACTATAGTTTTCCTCAGAGATTTGGTACGTTCGAACAAATATCAAAGACAAAGCAGAATGAAAATCATTTTTAATGTAAATATTAAAAATCAATTCCATGCAAAAATATTTGTCAAATCAATTCTCTTGTAATATATATACAATTTTCCACAGTGCGTTAAATAAACAACATCAATTTTTTTTTCTTGATTCAATGAATCACTTTCTAGTTAGTAGAGTATGCCAGGACATCAAAAATAGTTGGAAACGTGGGATAATTTTCGTAACGATAGAAAGCCATTTTGCATAAATTATATACCCCATGTTTCCAAGTATTGTTGATGTTCCTGGCATACTCTACTAACTTAACAGTGATTTCTTATATTTCCATTTCATATTGAAATTAAATTGTAAAATTAATTAAGATTTTAACAAGAGGCCCAGGGTTTTATACTAAATTTTTTACGGATTTCTTTTTTCTTTTAACCGATCATCACAAGGAGCACATGGCAGGTGTAACTGGTTTACAGGGGATATTTACCCCTTCATAGCACTTGATCCCAGCATTTTGGGGGTCTGTGTTTGCTTTGATCCTGAGTTTTGTTGTTTAAATAACCTTTGAGCACTGTTCATCTTCATATTTTATTCAATTTTTCTTTGCTTTTTATAATTGAAATTGTACTGAATAAATCGGACTGCATTAATCTGTTAATTGAAGAACACTGCCATACCATGATAAGCCTTCTATATACTGTATTTATTTATCACGAAGAGATCGGAGGCCCATTTAGGACTTATTTTTGAATCCGATATAACGAATTGTCGAATTTGTTATAACAAATTTAATTTGTTATAACAATTTCTTTAAATTCGTTATAATGAATTTAAACAGTTATAACAAATTTGTTGATTTTGTTATAAGGAATTCAAAATATTGTTTAACCGAATTAAACTCGTTTTAACAGATTCTAAAACTTGTCATAACGAATTGAATTCGTTTAAAGGAATTCCATAATTTGTTATAACGAATCAAATTCGTTAAAAGGAATTATATCGAATTCATATATATTTTTTCTACAGGTCCTGATTATTGAATTTGATTAAACGATTTTAATTCGCTATAACAAACTTTGGCATTTGTTTAAACGAATTTAATTTGTGATAACAAACTTAAGAATTTGTTTTAACGAATTTAATTTGTTATAACAAATTAAAGAATTCGTTATAATGAATTCAACAAATTTGTTCTTACAGATTAAAATCGTTATAACAAAATTCAAAGAAATTTTTATAATGAATTAAATTCGTTAAAACAAATTCTAAAATTCGTTTATATATATATATATATATATATATATATATATATATATATATATATATATATATATATATATATATATATATATATATATATATATATATATATATATATATATATATATATATATATATATGAATCCGTTATACCAAAATTGTTGAATTCCTTATAATTTTTTTTTACTTCTTAAAAGGAATTAAATTCGTTTAAATGAATTCTACACTTTGTTATAACGAATAAAATTCGTTTAAACGAATTATTAAAATCTGCTACTAATAAAATTTGTTTTAAACGAATTCTAAATGAAAGAGGGTGTATAAGACGTGGACAATCCCCTGCTCTGACATGATATGTTTGTCAATTTTCAAAATTGACGGAAAAGTTATATTTTTCTAAAATCATGTTCTCAGTCATCTTCAAAACATTTTATTATTTTATTTTACTGAACGACTTATCATTTGACAATCTTGATTCAAAGTTGACAGTCAAGCATATTTAGTGGGAAAAGGGTTTACTAGAGCCATAAAAAAAGAATTTTGAACATGACGCTTAAATGATAGAATAAATGTGAAATCTATTTCATTTGTCCAAAAAATGAAATCTGAACCTATGCATTCTACATAACAATTATTTCTGAAAAATTTAAAACACATTGACAGATATCCATAACGCATCTACTTCGTAGCGTAGTGGTTAATGAGGTCGGGTTTGTGTCAAACCCTCCGATATGGAAAGAGAGTTCGAATCATACGTGAAGCTTTCTTTTTTTGTTTTCACATATCTTAAAAACATGATTTAAAAAATGGAAATACATGTAATGAAATACAGAATTAAATGTGTAAAAGATTATTATAAACCATATAAATTTGAAAAATAAAGCTTTCATAAACTTTTAGAATTGAGATATATCTTTTCTCAAAGAGGGGGATTGACATCGCCTTATACGCTTCATTTTTTTGCAATAACAAATAAAATTCGTTTGAACAAATTCAAAACTCAGGGCCTGTAGAAAAATATATATGAATTCAATATAACAATTTGTTAAATTCGTTTTAACTAAATTTAATTCGTTATAACAAATTAAAGAATTCGTTGAAACGAATTCAATTTGTTATAACAAGTTTTAGCACACCACATGATGACGGACGAAAACAGCAATAAAAATGAACATTTCTACAGCAACAATATTACATTGTTCTATTTAATTTGAGATTTTGGACCTACATTTTAGTGACACATCATCTCTCAGAGATGCACAAACTGACAAAGTTTAACGATTCTGTGATTTATAGTATCAAAAATTTAGAGTCAGACAGACGGACAGATGGACATGAACACCATACTGTAAAGGTCCCCTAATATGGACACGTAAAAATCCATAATTATTTTAGCTCAGGTAATTAACACTGAAATCTAATCTATTTCAGCCTCAAAAGCCCATTTCAATAGAACACCCGGACGAGAGATTTTTCATTTACTACGAGATTGGTGAGACAGGGGACAAAGTGTTTGAGCTTCTATTGTACCCAAGTATGCTCCTGCAATAACATCTTAAGGACATACGCAACGTACCTTACCTACTGATAATTTTTCAAGATATTCTTAATTTAAGATTATAGTGTCATCAGATGCTCATAGACAAAAAATCAGTATGCATTACCAGCTGTTTTCGAAAGATAAAAATTAATGAAAATTTTTGGATGACTCAAAAGAAAAATAAATAAAAAATACTAAACATATATTCTAATTGTTTCATTAATCCAAAATTGTTTTTGATTATGTGTACAATATCATACGTTGAAATTAAAATATAACACACAGTTCCTCCTAGAATTAGAAATCTTCAGCTCCATGGAAAAAGACAGAAAAGTTCAAACTACGTTGCGTATGACCTTAAGGACATATGATACAAACAAAAAATTAGGTGCCTGGATTGGTATATATTTCTTGGCCTATTTTTGTTGCAAATAATGCAAATAATTAATTTTCAAAATATTAAATTAAAAAAAAGCAGCTAAACTTGTTCATTTTACTCATTGAAACATGACTAAGGTTATTTTCTATTTTTATGACAACAGTTTGTTTGTATCATCTGTCCCTTATACATACATAAAAATAATGAGTTACATACTTGTTCAATAATCAGCTGAGCTACAAAAAATGTTTTGTTGGTTTTTGTATTTCAGATCAATGTATCAAATACAGCAGTGCTAAACAATGTCTTGAACTGGAAGAATTAGGAATGTCAAAATCAAAGTCCAAGAGATCATTCATTAATCCAAAGACTCAATTTCAGTTTGAGCCACAAACCTCTCTGGAGCAAACTGAAGTTAGGAAGTATGTCAAGTCTCACAAATATGGTCTTTGCTGCTTTAGTTCAACAGAGGAAAACAATCAGGGGCCATATCTGGATGGTATAAAGCCATGTAATGAGTTCAAATTGAAAAGTGAAGAGGATGTAAAAACTGAATTATCAATGGAGTCTGGAAATGGGGATGAAATAGATGCATGCATATCAATTACATCTTTGACGAGAGATATCTAAGACTTCATATTCTTTTTTCTAATTTGCCTCTGAATACCATGACTGTGTCTTTTTACATTACAATTACATGGAATCAAAGTAACAAGTAAGAAAGATCAAATTGTTTATTAAATGCTCCAATATTATGTTTTAACATTCATCCTATAACACAAACATTAAACAAATCAATAAATAAATTTACTTTCATTCATAAATTTCTACAAAGTAATTATGAATTAAAACATTCTTTATAAACATTCTTTTTTCATAGAAAATACATAACAACTACATAATCAGTTTTTAATAATTTTTTGAGATCAAAATATGGTCAACATATACTTCCACACAAAACAAGTTCTTAAACTCACTTTATTAATTATTAAACAGCAATGAAACCACCACTTACTTTAAAAAGTTTTTTTTTTATTGATAGGAAATGTTGATTATGAAAATACTTTAGTTGATTTGATATACTTTTATATTTAAAGAGCAAATTTTTAAAAAGAAAATTTATTACTGAGGATAAATTGTTTTATAATGAATTTTAGCTATATCCTTTTTTTCACTTTAGAGCAGGTTTAGTCAACGTCATTTTCATGCATAATGCAACATGTTTCAAATTTGCAATTTTTCTGAATATTCAGTGTAAAGGAGGGTCGTTATTAAACGAATGATCCATTAAAAGTTCCAATTCTTGTAACAATGAATTGTATAACATATATAAAAAATAATTCAAAAACGATTTTTTGAAAAGTGGCCTAAAGTTAGGTGACAAAACAATGTTGTCCTCTGCCTTTAGAATCGTGGTTGCAGTAGAAGTGAAACTTACAAAACCTAAAGTCGTTCTTGTTTATCGTTGCACCTATCAAGGTCCCTGTATCTGGTTGAAATCGCACAAAAGTCCCTGTTTTGGCTTCCACTTTAATTAATTTCTTAACGGCTGATCTTTGCTTTTTTAATTTACCATGCTCTCTGGTTGGCTGAGAAGAAATTGTCGCTATTGAAACTTGTTTCTTAGTCTCAAAGCTAAACTGTACGCAAATTTCTGATATATCCTGTCCACTCCAGCGCCATAAAGTCTAAAGTGAATGATTTTTTAAATAAGAAAGAAGACTAATAATTAAAAAAATATATTTATAAACAAATAAAAATCATAAGTATTATCTATTTATCCATCACCAGTCCTTACAGTTATGGGTGATTTATATTTAATTCAAATAAAATCTTTCAGACTTTCTCTTTTATGAAAAAATATTGATTTAAGGAATCACTGTCTAGTTAGGAGAGTATGCCAGGGCATCAACAATAGTGGGAAACATGGGATAATTTGCATAACGGGCGAAGCCCGTTATGCTAAAATTATCCAATGTTTCCCACTATTGTTGATGTCCCTGGCATACTCTCCTAACTAGTCAGTGATTCCTTATATTTTCATTTCATTGTGAAATAAAATGGTAGATTAAGACTTTAAAAATGTAGACATAGACTTAAATTACACGAGGACTTTCATGCCAATTTCAATATTCCTCGCCCAATGACGTCAAACATATAGGCAGCCGCACGAGATTTACATGCACATTTTGCCTCCCTAGCGTCAGACACAGAGACAGATGCGCACAAGATTTGCCTGCATTTTAGGCCTCCTTAGCTCCTGACCTATCGACCTGCCTAATTTACATTCCGGCAGAATTATCAAGAAATATTTACATTTCCGATGTCTTTGTCTGAGATATAATTACCAAATGTAAATGTACTTTATTTCCCCATCAATGTATTGGCGCGGTTCCAAAAAAAAAAAAGTGCAGGGCGGAACAAACAGCTAGATAGAATCAGGGCTTGGAGCACGTGGATTGGCGGAATCAAAGCATGTAAATATAAGGAATAACTGTGGCATTCAAAAACATTTTTACTGTTTATAAAAATCTTTGACTAAATCAATGACTGGGACCCTTTCCTTGTTAATTAATTGTGATTCTAGCCCCTGCCTTTTGTTTGACCTTTCACCTCTTGGTTCTAGCCCCTGCCTTTTGTTTGACCTTTCACCTCACAGCCTGGGCCATATGGAGAGGGTTTAACATCAACTTGAGTGCAGCCCCCTTCAAATTGGCCCCTCTCAGGTTTGCCTCTTGTAGATCACAACCAGACATATCACAGTTCTGTAAAAATTAAGTTAAATAATAAACTAACAGTACAGGTTTTAGAATGTAAAACAATGAATGAATGAATTTACAATGACAAAAACATACAGTATACTTTTGACCATTTCTTTCACACAAGAGGCCCAAGGGCCCTGAATCGCTTCTGATAAATTACACAATCTATCCTAAGACCCAAGATGCATCAACTGACAAAGTTTGATGATTCATAGCCAGTTAGGACTGAAGATATTTATATGTAACTATAAAATACTATAAGTACGTCATGGTGACCTACTTTTTGATTGAAATTTTCTGAGTGCACAAGATGCATTAATTGACAAAGATTAATGATTCTAAGCCAATAAGTACTTCAGATATTCAAAAGTCGGTCACAGTGACCTACTTATTGGTCAACATTCTCCCAAAACCCAAGGTGTATCAACTGACAAAGTTTGACAATTTTAAGCCAATAAGTACCCTAGAATACTTAAATATAGCCATAAATGTTATACCTAGGTCACCCTGATCTTTTTTTGATCATCATTCTCCGAAAACCCAAAATGCTTCAATTGACAAAATTTGATGATTCTAAACCAATAAATTACCAGGAATACCTAAATATAGCCATAAAATGTCAAAATTAGGTCACTGTGACCTACATTTTGGTCCACATTCTTTGAAAACGTAAGATGCATCTACTTAAAAAGTTTGAGGATTCTAAGCCAATAAGTACCTGAGATACATAAATCTAGCCATAAAATGTCAATATTAGGTTAGGTGACCTACTTTTTGGTTGAAGTTCTCCGAAAACCCAAGATGCATCTACTGACAAAGTTTGATGATTCTAAGCCAATAAGTACCTGAGATACATAAATCTTGACATAATGTCAAAAATATGTCACCATGACCTATTTTTCGGTCAACAATCTCTGAAAACCAACGATACATTAACTAACAAAGTTTGATGATTCTAAGCCAATTAATACCCGAGATATTCAAAAGTAGGTCACCATGACCTACTTTTTGGTCGACATGCTCCGAAAACCCAAGATGCATTAACTGACAAAGTTTGATGATTCTAAGCCATTAAGTACCTGAGATACAAAAATCTAGCCATAAAATGTCAAAAGTAGGTCACTGTGACCTACTTTTTGGTCGTCAATCTACGAAAACCCAAGATGCATCAACTGACAAAGTTTGATGATTCTAAGCCAATAAGTACCCAAGATACAGTTAATTCTCAATAAACCGCCACCTTTTGTAATTAAAGAGTATCCCAAAATTCAGGTTTTAAACAATCGCTTGTAATCAATCTTGAGTGAATTTTAACTTATTTTTTCTCAATCTGTGAATTAATACATGTATAATCAATATTCATGTTGTATACAAAAGCAAATCTTTGGATATTGACAAATGTTTCAAAATAAGAAGAAGAAAAGGTTTATCTCTTTTAACAATGTATTCAATTAATTTTTAAAGTTTAAAAATTAAAATTTGACTCACGGTCTTCATCACAAAACATCCTAGCCAGCATACTTTCTGGTTCTTGTTGTGTAAGAGTACTCCTGTTATAAAAAGAGAATCATTAATATGTTCCTGAAAATACATGTACTGGCAAAAAAAGTAATAAAAGCTAAAAATTAATGAACAGACTAGAATGGACTATTTTTATATAGGTAGGCATGGTTAGTTTGAAATTTTTTGTAAACTTGCAGTATTTTGGATTACCTTGTTGTGGTAAACATTCTGCCACCCACGTTGAGAGTCACCCATTCTGAGCTGCTACACGTACACTTGTTTGTTGTCCCATCATTAGTGAGACGCGAGTGTCGCTTACAATCATTTCTAGGGCTAATGGAGGAAAATGACCGTGGACGAAACACAACTCCTGACTTGGACGGACCTAGTGAAGACATAACATAAATTGTTAGCTTTAGATTATTTATTCTCATCTTTGCTAGCCAAGTGTCCTTTTTGTATCTCCTAATTTCCCCTTAACTGAATTATTTATGCCTCCAAGCTCATGATTTCAAAGCATCCAATGAAATTGTCTTACCAAATACAGGTTAGAACTTTTTCTTTCCTTGGTGAACTCATTTTTCTTTTTGTAAAGTACATGTACATGCTCTTATCACTAAGAATGATACATGTAACTCAATTAATTCACGAAACGACAAAAATACACATACTAAATCTGCCTAAGGGGGAGGTGAGGGGATTCAAATTGGTCACTTGGCTAAGAAAAGGTGAATCATTCTTGATAAAAATACTTTCATTGTTCACAGGTTATATTTAGTGTAAGATTATAATTGTGTTTGAGTGTTTGTAAATATGTTTTAAGTATCTTTGTAGACAAAGATGAATGTAAGAAAAAAAAAACACTTACTAATAAAAGGTTTTCCATCTGAGACATAATACACATCATCATCTCTAGTGAAAAAAAAATTAATTGATAAAAGCAATTTTCAGAAGCAAAACAGGTATATTCTCTAGGAATGTTTGTCTATAGTTAATTCTTAAAGTAATTATCATTTTGTTGATTAATGATCAAGGAATTGAGACTGTATACCCGATTTTGCTAGGATTGTCTCAAGTCCCTGTGTTAAAAATGATCTCAATATTTGACATGTTGTAAAGAATATCCAAAAATATATTTAACTTATTACACACATTTTTCAATCCTTGTGTTCTTTGTTTAAATTATAACAAAAACATCCCACAAAATAACCTGACAAAAGCGATGTCGTCTAGCACTGCCCCCTGTGCTGTGTACAATATTTTACAATCACAATCAAATTTCCGACCACAGTCTTCTAAAAGTTCTTTAAATGTTTGAGTTGGTGGCACAAGCAGCAACTGTCAGGATAAAAAAATCAAATTCGAATTTTGTTAAATTATATCAATTTTAAATTGCTTTCAAAACATAATCAGATAATGTCAAATCTCAATCAGCTGTCAATAATCAATCTCCAGAATTTCTGAAGCATATTTTTTACAGATGGTCTCGTTCTCAGCTTGCCTTACCTTCCCATCTGCTGGTATGCCATTCTGAAATACTGTAATTCTCTTCATGATGGCTTTGACTGCAAAAATGAACTTATAGGATGCATTTTAAAAATTACATCAACAACGACAAAAATAGATCAAAGCAAATTATTCTATTTTTGGCTTTTGTCGCTTATGTATCGTAAAAAAGAAATAGAGAAGTCGTTCCTATAATATTCGTAGCTTCAGGGGAGGCTCTATGCACAGCTTTATGCTTGGTGCGCAAAGTTAGAAGGTTGACCCTTGTCCTCCTCAATGTCGATATAGGACAATTGATTGAATAAATGAAAGGGTTTTCCTAGGGAAAAAGGCGAAATATTATGAGTTCTGATTTTATATTTTCAGTATATTATATAATAGGCCTATCATTTCATTCTTGCTCATTTCTAATCAGTATAAAGTAACCGAAAACAGAATTTTGGCAGTTTGTTTACATAACTTTATTAAAAAAAAAGTATTATCATGAGTGCTGTAGTGATTTCTTCTGTAAAAAAGGAATGAATTTTTACGGATTTTTTCCCCGCTGTTTGAGGGAGCTTTAATTTTTATGAATACAAAACTAATTGAACCTATACTAACATGTAGGTATAACTGAATATTGTTAAACGTGTACATATCTACAAATTCTTTGTGGATTTGTTTCAATTGTACCTATCTTCAAATGAATTGTACTCATCTTCAAATGAATTAAAGATAGCTATAATTCAATTGAACTATATCTTTAAAGCAATATGAGCTGCATTTTTTATAATTTTGTTTAGCTGTTAGAATGTGTGATTACGATAAATATTTTTGTAGTGTTATGTTTTAAACTTTCATTCTCTTTAGTTACTTGTATAAAAGGGTGTGCACTATTTTCTTCGTTTTTGTCGAAAGTCTTAATCGCTTCTGAAGTTAAGTTTATTGGATTATGACATCTGTTCATTCTTATTCCATCCTCCAAGGGATCTTTTCTTTGCCGATTCTGTGGTTTTTCATCCAAATTGCTATTTTTTGTGCCATCCTTGTTTTGTACATCGTTTGTCAAGACTGAATCTTGGGCAGACGATAAGAGTTTAGATGATAGTGGGGGTGAAATGCTATTGATTGAACTGGTTTCATGTATCGTCACTCCATTTCTTTCTACTGACTGTTTTTCCAATTTCTTTTTACTCTCTTCATTTGTTTTTAAACACGTATTTTCCACATTCTTTGTTTCGTTTTCGTTCAATCTAAGCTCTGTTTCTTCAGATGACACTTTCAGAGAAAATCCACAGGTTATTTCCCTATCGTCTTCATCACAGTGATGATCAGTTTTAGGCTTATCATCTTTTGTTTTGCCCCCTGTTTCTGTGGATCCACCACCCATTTCATTGAAAGTTTAAAAGGTCTTAGTTGATAATGTCTAAGTTAAAATTACCTAATTTTGTAATTATTATGCTAGGTTAGTTTCCCGTGCTTTTGTTATGCACATTTATGCATTAAATTTTATAATAGCTAGAATAGCCTTGAGGCATTGACGTAAGTACAGTAGTGGTGTCACTCCCATTTCCTTCTGAAAACGTTAGAGGACAAAATACATGTAATTAAAAAAACTTCTCTGAAGCAAAACGAAAATGGAAATAGAGACTAGATATATCAGTATATAATAATAATAATGATGATGATAATAATAATAATAAATTAATAATTAATTCAATATATGCTTATATGATAGGCAGAAATTGATGTGTTTTAAAATGTCTTTTAAACTAAAAAAATAAATCTCTGAAGCATTGGTCACACCTTCCATGCATCGAGAATGTACTTCACATGATATAAAATATCTCTCTCAATTTCATGCATGATAAATTAACTTACATGTACATCATAAATGGTTTTACATGCACACTCAGGAAACGTAGAAATGTTGCTGTTCATATAGACAATTTTCCACTAGCTATATTGACAGTGTTCAATACTCATGGTGCCTATATGGGAATACATATTTCCTCCATATTCTTTTACGTCTTTAAAGGCATATACTTACTTTAAAACGTAGAAAACATATGGTTGTTTTATACTTGACGGTTAACCTACTTTCGTTTTCTTTCCTACGAAATACAAAACGGATAACAGTCATGCTCACTTGTCCCAATTTCCTATTTGTATTATGAAAATCCCTCGAGGTTCGGCAAGAACCACGTTGTAGAAGCAATATTTTAGCTTGTGTGTTTGCTTTGTACATTGGCGTCGGAAGCAAATTAGGGGCTAAGTGGAAAAAAAAATTATACCTTCAAAAAAAAAAGAAAAAAAAAAGAGGAAAATATCCATATTCTTAACACGAAATAATCCTATTTCGTGGGGGTTATCTTAATATAGGCTATACATCTTATTTGGTATTACAAGAAGAGGGTGTGCATAGGCTCTGCATGCTGTTCAATTTTTAAAGAATTATTCAATTAAATATATTGAAAGCAAAGTACACATTATTTGGCTATTTTTTCTTCACCTAAACCGTTTTTTACCTAAACTCTTCAGCTGTAATGACTTGTCCAGCTCCTTTTTCTCGACATAAAGAGAAAATGGGAAGGTCAACGTTGAAACATACAATTCGTCAGGACTTTTTAGGCTGTGTAAGTTTCTCTTGTGTTGTTCAAATCTAAAATCATTAGTTCTTGTAGAATGATTGTTTTAAACTTAATATATTTTTCTGTTCTGCTAATTTGCTCAAAAGAATAAAAAAAACCTACCTTTCCCATAATTTCGGTACACTCTGAAAATTAGATTAAAAAATAAATTGATTTTAAAATAGACTAACTTTGCTTTATATGGATATTGTCTTAGGTAGCACAAATTTTCAAGCTTTATTAATGGATAAAAATATGGTAACTTACGAAATGGAAATTCAAAAGCGATTTTGTTCCAAGGGTATGTAAAGACTTGGAAAGTAAATCATTATCCTCTGTCAAGTAAGACCCGTATTCTCTTCGCCTTTGTCTTATCAATTTCAACTGCAATCTACAATCCTAAAATACCACACTCTTTAAATTTAATTTTTGCAATTAAAGATTTATGATTTTAAAAAAATCTGAAATGCCGAAGGTACGAAAAGGGTTTATATTAAATTCGATTTTTTTTATAAATAAAATTAATGGTCAAACAAATGAGTACTGTACTTAATATTTAGTATCATATTCCGGTGATTTTTAAACAATATTTTGACACAGTGTGCATCCCTTGTATTTATTCATATTTAAATAAGCATCCTCTACATCTGGATCCTATATACAATGTCATGTAGATGTAAGTCATATCCATTAATTCAGGAAATAATTGATTATGATAATTTAACAGTCAACATAAAGATTAAGGTGCGGTTTCAATATATATCTGACCCTGTATTTCTTGACAAAAAAAACCCCAGAAAGCAGTCATATTGCATGATGCTTTTTCTGGTTAAAACAGAGAAATTTATCAAATGAATGACGTTATAAATCCAGAGCAGGCATCTTTCATGACATATTTTAACGATATGTCAGTCAGTTACTCATTTCATATTGAAGCAGTTATCATTCCCTTGGAGGATGGAATAAGAATGAACAGATGTCATAATCCAATAAACTTAACTTCAGAAGCGATTAAGACTTTCGACAAAAACGAAGAAAATAGTGCACACCCTTTTATACAAGTAACTAAAGAGAATGAAAGTTTAAAACATAACACTACCCAGAACAGTGCTGAAAATCATCAATTTGAGGTGAGCTCTGAGGTATTCAAATTTACAGGAACCACACGCACCAAAAAAGAAAACAGGGTATCTAAAAAGATTGGCACTTTTTCAAATGCACAGAATTTCAAAACTAAGTCACTTGATTTCAAGTTACCCTGTTCAGAGACAATGAGAAAACAATTCCATGAAAGAGCACACGAGAAGGCCAAAATGGCGTGCAATCGATGTAACAATTGGTGTTTGTACTGGAACGTTTGTAGAGATTGTATGGTGTTCCTTTGTGATTCCTGTACAGAAATTTACCCGCATTCACCAGATCACACCATGATCAGAGCTAAAGCCTTTTCTGAATTCGGATGCCTCGATCACATACAGATCTTTAAATATTTCTGTCTTGTCTGCAACCGCTACAGGTGTGACGACTGTATTAAACTGGGGAGATGTCAGGGGCATGAATTAAAAGAAGCCTTTGTAAACCCAGATCAAAATGAGGTCAGTAGTACTTGGTCAAAATAAAGATAGTACCTGGTATGCATGTATACCACTAGAGATTTATAGGTTTCTGTACATTTGCAAAAGAATATTAGGTTGATTTTTTTTTTACCTTTTTTGCCCTTTTATGAATGAACTGTATTTTAAGGAGAAAAGTTCATTTGGAATTTTAAAGTCGTTGAAAAAATTATGTAAAAAATGTAACTCCTAAAGAATAATTTACGTCGAATATTCCTTACATTCTGTATGTAACATTGAAAAAAATATATCTCTCTCGGAAGAACTGACTTTTTTGTTAACCTTTGTTTCATTGTACACCTTGCTGACAAAAAGCGCATTTACGAGTATATACCGTCATTTTGGACGTTCATAATAAATTATAATTTATTATCCAATACACAAAAGCAGTCACTGTTTTATATAGATTCTTTTTTCCATAAATACGCGGAACTCTGAGCAAAAAGTCTGTAGGAAAAAAATAACATACATGCATGTAATATTTTATATTTAAGATATATAACATATCTTATATAAGACAAATAATATTCAAATTTTACTACGTTATAAAATTATTTAAAATTTAACAATTAAACTAAAATATAACGATTTCTTTTCTTCAATTTTTTGAAAGACTTCAGATAGGATCCCATCAGAAATGAAGTTAACTAAAGAAAAACAAATGACATTCGAAGACTCTAGTCCGTCTTCGATAAAGGGAGGAGCCCTACAGGAACACTTCTGTGGGTATTGTCAGATGTCAAAGGACCGTTACAACATTTGTGAAGATTGTATGATATACCTCTGTGAGACGTGTATGGACAACTACCATCCTAATGATCACACGATCTGTAAACAAGTACCATTCCATGTTTTTGCGTGTTCTAAGCACAAACAAATTTGTCGTAACTTTTGCAATTTTTGCAAAAAATTGAGATGTGATGACTGCATCTTGACGAATGAACAATGCTCTGGGCATGCTGACAAGCTTGTCAAAATACTGGACCATATTAAATACGAAAAGGTGAGTTTAACATCCAAATATGCAAGGAATAAAACCGAAACCTAGACTTCTAAGGTCAGTAAAGAGATTCTTGAGAACTACTGTAACCGTTTTATAATCATTATGATTTAATGAGCTGACGAACAAGATATGTACATGTTTAACATGTACATAAATTACATTTGTTTAATCTAATCCAGGGTTTTTTCTCTTCATTTAAATTTATTCATGTAGGACAAATTCGATGAAGCAGTGCAGCAGTTTTCTTCTAGATCATCTCGGTCCATCAATGTGCTGTCGGGTCGACTTGAAGAAATTGAGGAAACTATTTCGGTTCGTAGAATCCTTTTAAACACCATGTCCGATGAGAAATGGATATAAACAATTGGGACCAGTTGGTCATAATTTTGTTTTTATAGTACTTTTTCAGTTTAAGTTTACATCACAGAAAATGCCTGTAAAAATATCTTTTTTTTCTAATAAAAGATGAATGGAATTTTGAACAAGGAAATTATGAGACAAGAATTTGCATCGCTTCATCATCTTATTACAGAACGGGAACAGAGACTTTATCAAAATTTTGATCAGGTATTTCAATATTTTTGTTTTTAAGGTTTTATACATGTATTTCATTTACTTTAAATTTTCATTTTGAAAAAAAAATTAGATGAATACAAAATATTGAATATTTACCATTCTTTGTTACAAATCTCAATGTCGCATGAAGTTCGCTTGTTGTACTTTAAATTCTAAACTGATACCTGATTTCTAAGGAATATGAGTCCTGTCTGAAGAGGATCCAACAGTACAAAAGGCGGTTTGGATCGATCATGCAAGCTGATAGCAAACTCTTATCGACATCTTTGCAGTTTCTTGGCAAGGAATCCTTGATGGAATTCTTCTTCGTAGGTCCACATACTTCTTTTAGCATAATATGTTTTGCTTTATTTTTATTATAAATTTATTTTCATGAAGATGGAATTTTACAATATGCTTATAAAGTTATAACATTAAATGTTGTTTTGAATAAGTCAAATATGTTAAAGAAGTCTAATTGAAATGTCCATAGGAATTATAAAATATGACCAGTACTATACACATTAACCTACGAAAGTACAATTTTACATGTATTTCCGCTTATGCTATCTTTTTTTAGAGTGCTGAAAAGATCTGGAAAAGGTGTGTTTCTTCTTAAAATGTACAAAATATATTTCTATTTAGAATATAAAGAGCAATTACTAAGTACTTGAAAACAAATGTATTGTGTTGTGGTAAAATTGTTAAATGTAGGTTGGATAAGCATAAGAAGAATTTGGAATCTATACCAAGACCTGATGCTTTACTTCAGTCCCCGATTCTATCGCCAATGTCTCTATATGTAGAAAAATCAGAGCTGGACAAATCTCTACAATACAACAATCTGGGTATTTATCAACTCATTAATTTCATACCACTAAAACATAAGCTCTCAGAATTTAAAAAATGTTGACAATTTTATCTCTTTCTAGTATGAGTTGGTTAGTGGTCATATTTATGAAATTTTTATCTTGAATACATAAATGTAAAATTAAGGCGAATGTAGCTATAAAGCTAAATGATTGAACCACTGTTTGTAATTTAAATGATACTGATTTCACTCTTTAGGCCCTTGCTCTATAAGCTGTCGGCGATATGTAGTGTATATTGAGGATGTCAAGGCACCTATTCGGATAGATGACTTTATTTCCATTTCCAGCCCAACCCTCTCCAAATCCTTCTCGATTTGTGTGGAAATCCTTACATCTGTTAAGAAAGTTATCAGCCGTTCTGTTCATCATTCATTAGACGAATATGTCGCCAATGCGAGAAACCTTATATCATTAGAACCATCTCACAGATATATATTCAAATTTCATGTACAAACGTCCTTCCAAATATCTGACAAGAGAATTACGAAGAGAATATGCAGTCCTTGCCACATCCTAGTGATCACAGGTATACAGAATATCTATCTTTACTTGTTTATTTGAAAAATAACTAAATAAATAAAAAAAATAATAAGCAGCAAGATCTCACATACGAGTATATATGTACATGTACGTATATTTACTTGGCATTTATTTAGTATTTTGCACTTAATTTGTAATTTCAATGTCTTAATTTTAATATGCAAGTTTAATGAAAATTTAACAGCAACAATAATAATACTATCATTTGCCTCTTCCCCCTCTCTCTTTCTCTCTGAAATAAAATTTCTCATTTTTAATTAGGTAAAGTTCCAATACACAAAAAGGAAAAACAACCGATGATGAACACCACCAAGTGTGAAGATGTTGTTAAAAAGTTGATCAGCAGGGTAGAAAGGAAGTTGAAGTTAAAGGACGACGTACAACAAGAGGTTTCATTATTCTACATGACACATCCTATGCCTTATATGAGATTTTATTTCAATTCCTTATAATATATCAAGAAATGTTCTATTTCACAGGAGAAACTGGATTTTTGTTTCTTGTCCAAAGGTATGTTGAATGCATGTGCCAGTACAGTTCCGCGCAATTTTTAAACTCGCATGGGTTTTCGCACGAATTAAGTCACTTTGTTACAATGCAAAATTGTATAACGACGCGATAAAATGAGAGTGATTGTTTAAATTTAAAAATATTATTTTTACTCTGTTTCTTTTTAAATGCCATATAATTTTTTATCTGTGTATGTAGGTGAAAATGTAAAACCAATATTTCCTGACACTGGAACAAACTTTTCGCTATTTGGCACACCGTTGCAATTTTTAGGTGAGGATTAATAATTTTTTTATTGAGTGATTGACATACTAAAAATTAAAGTTTATCAATGGAAGACATTTAATTTATTTTTATTTTAAAGAATTTAAAACTGGACAAAAATCTATTGGAACGAGACAAGCATTTGTTGCGAGAAAAGGCAAATATTTTGAAGAAAGAGAAGGCATTATTAATACCAAACACCAATGCATTACAGCAATGCCTTATTATGAAAATAAAAGTTTGGAACAACTACGAACAGAGGACTATTTAATTAAAAGTATGTTTTTTTTTAATTTCATTTTAGTCAATCTTTAAGATATGTCACTCGTCAGCGTTAAAAAAAAATTGTCAGAACTTCTTATCTCAAATAACCAAATGAAATTTAAATTTAAGATAATTGAATCAAATTAAAATAAAAGAATTTTTAATTAAGAATCTTTTTAACAAAATCAATTAGAAATTATCTTTATATGGGTCTGTATCTTGTGCCATGTAAAATGTTATTTAGGAGAAAATATTCAAAGTCTACAGCATTTTATTTACTACCTTGGAACATTGGCCATTTCTACTCAGAAAAGTTTACGTCGTTAGGAATAGTATATTGTAGGTTTCATATGATATTTCAAGAACTTTTTTTTTTTTACACATTTTGCAAAAAACTTTGCCAATTATTGAAAATCATATATGTACAATTTTTGAAAATTGGGGTTTAAATTTTTTTTATATAGAAAATCTTGTCCCACACCATTTGGTTCTTTTATATTTTGTTTTTTTAAAAGCATGATGTTTTTTACCGATTGAACAGTACTCAGTTCATAAAAAGTTTGATTTAAGAAATACATGTACGATTATCGTATATTGGTGCAAGATTACATCCATATCTTCAGTATATTATATTACTTACAAAAAGGTCACAAAAGTCGTACCCTTTTATTAAAAAAACTTTATTTTTGCAAGATTAAAGTTGTCGAAAATATATTGAATAAAACATAAATAACATAAAGGGCCTTGATTGCATCTTTTAATAAAATACTGCCAAAGTATAATGGAGATTAAGCAAATTTTCTTTCCGATATTGGATTACACTATATGAGTACCAGTAGGTACTTTTATTCAAAATATACCACAAATCCATCATCTACATACTACTATATGATGACAGAAGTTACAATCCTTAATTAGAGTAATGGTTATTGAATATTGAAAAGAGTTTCAATTGCTATAACCTCAGAAGAATTAGGTAAATTACATTTTTTTTATTAATGAGGACTGGGATGGAATGGACATATAACAAGAAGATTCAGACCTCCCACTGACGCAGACTCAAGGTTCCAATCCATTTCCGCCATGACCGAGTATGAAAATTATAGTCCAGAAGAACTACGATTACAGGATTATATAACCAGCGGGATAGTCAAATTTTGTACATGGTGATTGTCTATATTAAAGGTTATAGATGAATGAGCAACCATTTCCCCCTCTGAACATGGTTGAACTATCATACACGGTATCAATCTTTTTTTTTTAAACTATACAAATGTAATATATATGCTAGTCAATTTCAAACAGGAAGTTTAAGTTGCATTTAATTTTTAAAAATTTTACGAAATGCATTTATGTACATAACTTTTAATGGGCTTATCTCGGTGTAAAGTTGACAGTGTGCTGTAATACGATATAACAAAAATGCAATATTTTTTATGGCTAGCAAAAGTCGTGATCAGCAGTAAGCAGTAATATTTTCCCCGAAGATTCCCTTAACACCAGTTCAAAAGTTGTTAAATATATTCCATTCTAGATATATGATAAGAATCTTGGTAATTAAAAGAGAACAGAACTTTTAAATTACTGCATCCTCGCAGGTCACGGATCTCTAGTCTACACGTTGTCGTTGTATGGCTACATGGTGACTTAGGACCATTGGCTCGCGAGGATGAAATTACTGTACTGTTTATAAATGTATGTTGTCCTTTTTTTGTTTCATCAAGAAAAATTGTCATTCCGAATATACATGTATCTATGTTGAATGAAAAACTTTATATTTTAATATGCAGCTTACAAATTGCTGGCAAGAACATACCGACAAATATTAATAAAAATTTTATCAAAGGACAAAATATGTACAAAATGTATTTTTATATATACTTAGAAGTACTTGCTCAACATGTTTGATATTAGAATATTTAATTTTACTTTCTTATTACTCACTTATTTACTTGTGTTTTTAATTTTTGTCGTACGAAAATAAATACATCATATTTGCAGATTGTAGGTTGTTTGTTTTAAAATTACCATTTTCATGGTGCCAGGTATTGTTAAGAAGATTTAAGAAAAAGAACTTTCTTGTGACACTGTTAAGATATGTATATCATAGAGGAACAAGCAAAAGATCAAATAAAACAATAACAAATACTATAGTACTTCTGAAACCCTTAAAACCAAAAAATAGAAGAAATAAGAAAAGAAAAGCAAGGAAATATGCCTTAAATGTACTTTGCATGTTAAACTGTAAATTGATATGACATGATCGGTTTTTAGGTTGTATCGATATTTGATAATTTCACAATATACATGTAACTTCATATCATCAGAGGTTAATTTAACTTCTCTAAATTATAAGTGTTTGTATTTGTTTCTTTATTTGAACATTTTATTTATCACAATTGCATCGGTACATGTATTTTTAAGTAGTACATTGGTAATGAAGCATATTCATTTCTTTGTTTAGAAGGAACATCATTCATATTATAAAACAAAAAAAAATGTAAATTTCATAGATTTTATTGGCTAATCGAGTGTTGTACATACCAGGGGTATATATTCATTTGTTGAATAACTATTGAATATGTATACAGCTTTTAACACACTATCGCCCCTTCCCTCTATAAAAAAAAACGAAAAACAGCATGCAATTAAAATTGTTTTTTGCGCTCTCATAAACGACACGCTACATTTTTTATATATATACATATTTCCAGTGTTGTGTACGTTATTCATTTACTGGATTTTATCCGGATAATGCGTGCCCTTTAAAAAGGTCTTTATTATCCTATCGTAAACATCCGATTCAAGTTCCTAGGAACCACGGCTATATTTATTTAATTTTCAACGTACAGGTTTGTTTTGAATTTCGCAACTTTTAAAAACTATTCTCCTACTCCTTTAATTTGAATTTTCTTAGTTTGTTTTTTATGACACAGGGCCCTATAACACCGTGTATTGCTTTGTACAGTGTTGTAATGCAGTTACTGGAGAAGAGTAACATTTACCCTATTGACAAATAGGTTGGTTTTAAGATGTATTTTGTGTATCTCTTTTACTGTCTTGTCGCCGACGTATAGTACAGAGTTTAGAACCCTCTAGAGTCGAGGAGTGGGGAGATAAAGACGGTTGAAAATGGTGTTGTTTGTGATGACCATCTGATGATTTGAATCTCATAAGGCACACTTAAGAGAAGAAGACATGCAAAAGTAATTAAATAAATATGGGAAAGAGATAACTGTAAAATCTTCAAGATCAAGATTAAATATGAAGCAATGAAAGAAATATTAAGTAAACCTATGTCATTCCTGAATTTTAATTAGAAAAAAATTCTAAGGTTTTTGTAAGGAATTCAAAGAACTTCCGAATGACTCTGATCTTATTTTATTCTTCTGTTTGAAAATACATATAGAGGAAAAATAAACGAAAAATTGGAGATCTTAGTGCTGAGACGAGCATAAATAGAAACTTATGAATTTGAAAGTTTTTTGATTGATCATTTATCTTTATGTGTATCACAATATCTATCTTATGTGTTGAATCAATGGTCTTTGTAATCAGATCAAGTAGGAACCTCCATGATGAAATAGCGATTGTTAAAATGGTTCAGCAAGTAGTTAATACACTACTTATTTCTTAATTAAGGGATGAAAAATCAGACTTTGAAGGATTGAGAATCTTTTTATTGCTCTGGTTCAAGGATAAATGTAGAGAAGTATTGGATTTCAGGTACAAATATATATTTTTCGTAGTTGGTGTATGACGGACAATGTTATCAATCTAAGATGTATATCGGTTAACAGGTCATCAGGGTACCTATCATGAGATTGACGAATAACTGGACAGTAGTTACGTCACATGATTAACAACAAATCAGCATATCACTGATAGAAATCCATTACATGTTTAAGTGTCGACTGATCTGCAAGGACGAATATTAACTGGTTTGTAGGTTATATTTATAATATAAATTATGTAAATCTTGAATTTTAGAATTTTTTAATTGACATGATATGAATAACCTTTGGTGTAATTTTTTTCTTCTTACATATGCAGGCTTTCAATAAGAGCCTCCTCAACAACGACTAATGATAATCAATGAAATGCAGTCGGCCTGCGGGAGAACTGTACAGAGTTTGATATCTTTTCCAAAAGGGGAGAGTACTTTATCGGAACACTGTAGATATTGTCTGAGGTCATTGAAACATTACAACATTTGTGAAGATTGTATGATATACCTCTGTGATGAGTGTATGGTGCGCTTTCATCCCAATGACCACACTGTTTGTAAACAACTTCCATTCCCAGTGTTTGCATGTTCTAAGCACAATCAAATCTGCCGCTTCTTTTGCAAGTTTTGTAAAGATCTAAGATGTGATGACTGCGTCGTGACGAACGAGCAATGCTCTGGGCATGCTGGTGGGCTAATTAAAATACTGGACCATATAAAACATGAAAAGGTAGAGTTTTATAAGTTGTTTATGAAAAATAATTTAGAGTTTTAGAATTTTGTAATACATAAGTTAAAAAACTCTTTACTACACGTTTTAAAACCGTATTGATGATGTAAAAAGAATACAGGATACTTTTTCGTTTTAGATTTTAAAAATGCTTTAAAAACCATGACCTTTATTATATATCTGGAGATGTTTAACTAATACTTCTTTATTAAATCACCAGGAAAAGTTCATCAATGAAACTCAACTGTTTTCTTCCAAAGCGTCTAAGTCTATTGAAATGCTGTCACATCGACTAGAGAAAGTTGAGGAAACATTTTCGGTGTGTAGACACCTTTATAAATACTGACAGATGAGATTTTTTTTGTTAACAATTTGGACAAATTGGTTGGATATGTATTATGGTCGATTTTTCGCTTATTAAGTAATACATTATTTGTTTTTTTTTTAAAATATGATACGTATACAAAATCAAAGGCTTTGCACTAGAAAAAATTCTTTTCAAGCGTACATGCACAAAAATAATAAATTGTTATTTTTCTTCTTTAAAAGTTGAATGCGATTAACAACAAGGAAATTTTGAGACAAGAATTTGCCTCACTTCGTCATCTTATTACAGAGCGAGAACAAGAAATGTATCGAACTTTTGATATGGTAATCATTAAATTATTTTTGCTTTTTATTTAAATATTGTATCTTCAATTTAATTTTATTGAAAATTACCTTTTGCGATTTCTATAATTTTATTTTTAAAAAAAGTTTAATTTAGTGTAAAATAAAATTGTGGGTTTGAATGCAGATAGCAAAATTGTTATCATATATTTTAGTAGCTGGCTTAACTTACTTTATTTATCTGTTTGATAAGGAATATGATTCATGTATGAAAAGTATTAAAAAATACAAAAGACGGTATGGTTCGATGATGCAAGCTAATACCAAAGTAATAGCGACATCTGAATATCACCTTGGCAAGGAATCTCTCACGGATTTTTACTTTGTAAGTCCATAAACTTCTTTAAGTTAAAATAACGCAATGTTTGTCTCAAGATATAAATTCTGTTAAAAAAGCTGACATAAGCTCTGTTTAACTTGTTTAGCTCTGTTTAACTTGTTTGATAACCCACCCAACAGAGGTTGTGAGAGGCTAAGTGAAACTAAAATTGTTGAAAATCAAACTATTTAAAGAAATTGTTACAATAGAAAAAATACTAACAGAAGTATATATGTGTTTCTCTATTTATATTTCAGAGCGCCAAAAAGATATGGAAGAGGTGTGTGTGTGGGTTTGATCTTAATCTTAAAGATAATGAAAGGAAATGCATACTTTCAGTGTATCATTTAAAGTTTGCAGTTCTTACAATGCAGCTATTACATGTTTCGTATAGGTTTGATAAGCATAAGAAGAATTTGGAATCTTTACCTAGCCCTGATGCTTTACTTCAGTCCCCGATTCTATCGCCGATGTCTCTTTATGTAGAAAAATCAGAGCTGGCCAAATCTCTCCAATACAACAACCTGGGTATTTGCTAACTTTTATGTTTTGCGCTACTAATAGAAGATAGAATATTGAGCATTGTCATCTTATTCTTTTCTATTAGTGTACCATTTTTCGTACGAATGTTGTTCCATAAATTTATGATTAAGAAAAGGTCGAGGAATATAGGGTACTGAAGATTAAGTATGTTTTCAATATTAAAGATACTGAGTTCACTCTTTACATGCTTTAGGTCCTTGTTCTATAAGCTGTCTGCGACATGTAGTGTATATTGAAGATGTCATGAAACCTATTCGGCTGGATGAATTTATTTCCATTTCCAGTCCACTCCTCTCCCAGACTTACTCCATTTGTGTGGAAATATTAACATCTTTAAGGAATGTTATCAGCCGTTCTGTTCACTATTCATTAGACGAATACATAGTCAATACGGAAAATCAAACAACCTTAGACCCATCACACAGATATATATTCAGATTTCGTGTACAAACTTTATTTAAAATGTCTGACAACAGAACTTCGGAGAGCATAAGTAGTCCTTGCCACATCATGGTGATTACAGGTATAAAAAAGTAAAACATTTTTAAATATATCAAACCTTTTTTATTTTGTTCCACTAAGACTATAAGATATTGAATAAATATATTGTATATACTTTTTGAAGGTAAAAATTCTGATTCTGGAGCAAACTGCTCTCCATTTGGTACGTCTTTACAATCTTCAGGTAAGAATAAAAGTATTATACCTTAATTTTTTGTTATTTCTAGTTCAAAGTATTCAAGACTTCAGCTTCTTTATATGGCAACATTAAAATTCATGGTTCATTCAAAGATTGCATTTCATGTGAAGTGTCACGAATAAAAGTTATTGAGATAACGAAAAACTCGATCCAAAGTCATTTGAACAATGTCATAGTTACATACAGAAAACTGTTCAATTCCTGCT
Source organism: Saccostrea glomerata (assembly GCA_003671525.1). Taxonomy (NCBI): domain Eukaryota; kingdom Metazoa; phylum Mollusca; class Bivalvia; order Ostreida; family Ostreidae; genus Saccostrea; species Saccostrea glomerata. Next base: position 1,754,241 of record PRKT01000049.1, read on the forward strand.
TTGATCTTATCTTGTAATGGAGAACATCCGAGGTTCATAAATATTGCATATCATCTGAGGATTTGTATTGACCATGACCTAAGATTATTCCAGCATGTTCAAGGTCATTGGGAAAGCGTTTCTATATGTCCAATCTATAACTCTCAAAAGAAAGCTAATTGGAAGTTAGTAAAAAGATAGTTGTTGTAAGAATGTGTTAAAATCCTATATCAAGGTCATTCCTGCAATATAAAAAAATTAACAGAAAAAAAGAAAAATGTGTCCAAGAAACAATTTCTCTATCAAAAAATGTTGAAAATTAATACTGATCATGACCCAAAGGCATGTTAGCACCGACTAAGAATTGGTCATTTTCAAATGAAAGTTGATACTTGGAACAAAAATTCCTTCTGGCGTAATGGTTGGTCATAATTTCATTCAAAGTTATATTTTCAAGTTCAAAATCACAGAAAAAGGGTCTCATGGAGATATATTTTTTAATCAAAGATTACTTATGACCACAGAATAAAGAATGTGTCATTTTATTAAATCAGGGTCATTTTGACAAGGTCATGTTTACAAAATTGAGATGAACGGTTAGGGTATTATTTTGTGAAATTGCTAACATAATCTCTGATTTAATTGAAGAAAAAAGGTTTAGAAGCGCTGAAAAGCAGAAGATTTACTTAAGCAAATATTCATTAAATGATTCTCTTTTAATTGCTTAATGGTTATCAAATTTAGTTTGAAAAGCCGTTTCTGGTGATCAGCAATTTTCTATTTTTAGAAAAAAAAATGATTTGAATTTACTATATAAAATATAGATTTATATAAAAATAGAATAATAAAGATTTAGTATATATAATCCTTTTGCTGTTTTCATTATTCAGGACAGATGTTTGATAGGTCCATTAGAGGAAGATTTCGACCTCCAACGGATGAAAACTCACGATTTCAATCAATTTCAGCTATGACAGAGTTTGAGAATTATAGTCCAGAAGAATTACGGTTACAGGATTATATAAACAGTGGAATAACCAAATTGAATAAACCATGACAAAAAGTGCTCGGATTTTGAGAGGTCAGATATCAGCGATGGTTTGCATTTTTGAAAAAAATCTGTACTGGGAACTTATGGAACAATTTATTTGTATAATCCCAGACGATCGCGTGTTGTAGAGAAACTGGCGTCTTGAGTAAAATAAATCAAATCTTATCCTTGAAAAATGAAAAAAAAATTCGGAAAGGGAAATTTATAAATGTCAGATATGTATACAGTGTATAAATTGAAAGATGCTTCTGCATTTCTCGATATAGCGGTATAAAGTTCTTAGATTACTTTGTATGCTAAACAGTTATTATCTAGCTACTGTAATATTGATCAGAACCAAATTTGTTTTTCTATGAGTAATAAATCTTAGCAAACTTGTAATTTCCATTCTTATGTCAATACGATATATCCTGGTGAGCTTGAGATAAAAGATACCACAGAGTCTGACGCATCTGTTTTATATTTGGATATTTTACTTGAAAAAGACGTTAATGGTAATCTAACAACCAAGCTCTATGATAAACGTGATGACTTTAAATTTCTAATTGTCAACTTCCCTTACTTATGCAGCAATATACATTCATCACCTGCATACGGAGTTTATAGATCTCAGATGATTCGATACACAAGAGCATGCTCTACGTATGAACAATTTCTAAAACGAGGTAAATCATTGATAAACAAGTTGATGATACAAGAATTTCAGTAGTCTCGTTTAAAGTCATCATTTTGTAAGTTCTATGGTCGATACAATGACCTTGTCAGCAAATACAATTTATCATTGAGTCAAATTCTGACTGACGTTTCTTATACTAATTGTTAGTCCATTATTTATACACTGAATTTACGACAGTTTTTCAGTTATTTCCCACTCATGACAAGCACACGGCGGGTTTGACCGGTCGGCAGGAGATGCTTACTCCCCCATGACACTTTATCCCACCTCTGATGTTTTGGAGGTCTGTGTTTGCTCTGCTCCTTTTTGGAATTGGTTTATGGACCTCTTTTGATTTTGTATACTGTTCATTATTTCCACATATATCATTCTATCTAAAAAAAAACTCTTTTTAATTTTTATATTAATATCTATATAAAAATCCATTTAAATAGGTCAATGTTGTTGAGCAGCACTAAATAAAAATATTTTTTTTTCATAACTGTCATATATGTTCATTATTTTATTGATATTGTGTGGTTTATAGAGATGTCGTAAAGTAACACTTTGGTGCAGACGGGGCGATAAATATTCTATTCTATACTTCTAAGAAGCGTGTGTACTCTCAGGGCTTTTATTCACAAGTTTTGGTTTTAAAATTATCTTATTTACATAACAATTTGAAAATTTTTTAAAATACTGGTAAAAATTAAATTATTATTGAGATTTTTTTTTCTTCAGATTTTAACTTTTTTCCCCATGCTTTTATGTTAGTTTAGGAAAGTGCTTAAGACTATTTGAATCAGATTTGTTTAAACAAAAAAGCTGAAACTGTGAAATATTTACATTTTTACATTAAAATTAAGAATATAATTAGTGGGCACCCAAGTAAAGCAGACAAAATGATAATAACAGGAACCTACATGTCCATGATCATACATGCATTGCGTTATTTTTCGCAGAAATTTTGCAATACTGATGCTTTAAGCCCTCATGATACACAGCGTTCGTGTTGGTCAGGGGATCAGATTCCAAGTGTCTTCATAATCATGAATGAATCATCTGTAGTTTGGGACCTTATTTCGTCTTCTGATCTGGTTCCTGACAATTTTTCATATTTGTATTTGATGTCATGACCATGGTCTGAGAGTAAGGGTTAGGCGAGAGATAATCAGACAAGCTTTGTAGCAATTCACTGAAAATGATACAATGCCGGTTAATGATAAAAATATCATTAAGCGTTGCAATGTAACACTTATTGTCATAAATTATTGCATTATTGTTTGACATTCTCAACTTCGAATGCTTAATCGCTGCTTAATGAAAGAGTTAAATCATAAAGCGATTGAGAAAGTCAACTATTAAGGCAATAATTTATGACATTAAAAGTTGAATTGCAAGCTTCGTCGTGTTTCTATCAATAAACGGCGTTGTATCATTAGCGGTTGCTACAAAGCTTTTTTTTTATTGTTGGACAGATAATGAGTAAACATTGTAGAGTTCTTAGGCCTGGGTAGGTTGAATCCTTGACTGCTTGATTTTGTGCACGCCATCTCTTTCCCCAGTATGATGCATACATATATTTGATTTTTACTTCTGTGGCAAGATGACTATCTTAGTTGAAGTTTTTTTTTCAGTTTTTCACTTTTAATATATACTAAATTCACTTATAAATTCATTATTTGAATGAAAAGTATTTGAAGTAACAGGAGAGATAATTTTTAAAAGGACCGAGATCTTTGTTGTGATTTTCTGACACTGACTACAATTTGATTTTGAATAACAATACTTATCATTATTATCATTAAACAAGTTCTCTTGATGACTTTTCCATCATTACGTTCGCATCGTCTTACATATTACATAAATAGATATTTGCTTAGTACTGCATATAAGTCACTTGACCGCAACCATGGGATATCGTTGTACATTTAAATAAGACTTAGCTTATGGAAGGACGAACGACAACTCCGCACGGGAAATTGCGCAGACATTTAATTCAGTTGTTGTTTCACTGAATAGGAAACGAAAGTAGAAGCTTTGTTGTCATACAGAAAATGCATCAGTTTGAACTTTTTTCCAGGTATTTATTTATTTTATTTATTTAAATTTTTTCTGCTTTGATTCTTAATTCAGTCATTTTGAATAAATCAACTAAAATTTATCTCCTTGCATTAGTTGAAACATTGTGCGGAAAAAATATCATATTGTTAATAAATGTTTATACGTTGAAACATGTACTTGATTTATGTTGAAATTCACTTCGCTTGTTCGTAAGTACTTTAACGTTTGAGTTCATTTTAGATGGATTTGTGGACCAAAGGTGTATAATATATAAAGTAATCATGGAAAACAAAAGCAAATCGGAAATGGAGGAAAAACTTGAAATTGAGCATGAGGAAGAAATAGAGGAGTTCGAATCAGATGAGGTGATTGTGAGTTCACTTGACAGAAAAAGCTGTGGTGATTTGGTCAGTTGTACCAAACAGAATGATTTTAAAAGTAGCACGGCGAAAGAATCCAAATATCGAGATGAAAAGGCGGGTGAAGTTACTGAGATTCATATTTCTACGGAAGAACGCTTGATGACAACAGGATTGGACAATGAGGATAAAGACAGTAGTTCAAACATAGACATTGATAGGCACGAGGAAAAATATCTCGAAAAGGAAGAAACACTGCACAGAAAAAGTGAAATATCTGATTTTGATTCTACAATAACGAAAACGAAAAGTGACTTTAAAAACACCGAAGATGAAAAAGTCGAGGGAATTTCCAGTAAAATTGTTGTTACTCATGAGGAAAGCAAAGGTGATGAATATTACGAAACTAAAGAAGCATTGCACAGAAAGAGTGAAATCGCTGCTTTTGATTCTACAATTACGAAAACGAAAACTGACTCTAAATACACTGAAGATGAAAAAAGCGAGAAAATTTCAAGTAAAGTGGCTGTTACTGATGAGGAAAGTATAAATGATGACTATATATGGGATGAATATTCTCCGCTAACGTTTTCTTATACAGCTTTGAAAAACTCAGAAAAGAGAAAAGAAATGAGCGATGGTTTAGTAAAGTCAAAAGAGAGTGTAAAGGAAAGAGAAAGTATACAATGTCTTAATACTGATACATCCAAAAGGTGTGAGCAAGAAATGGGATTCACAGGAAATCGTGAAAGCGAGAACGCTTCGCCAGAAATTAAAATAGAGGATGAAAAATGTCTTTCCAAAAAAACAAACGTTTTGAAACAGACTGTCAACATTCAAGATTCATGTAAAGACATTCCAGAACATAGACAGGATGTTATGTTTGAGAAAGGATTATCCAATTTAAGTACTGAAATGAGACAGAAGGAATCATGTGCTAATTTGCGACAAGAAACTCTGAGGGATGATTTAAACTCGAAAAATACTTCACACTCCTCGAAAGAGGCATCGAGTCATTCAGTTGAAAAACAATTTTCAAAGAATATAGAAGATTCATTGAAATTCTTTACCAGTAAATTACAGTCTCAAAAGCCTGATGAGTTTTACAAAGCATTTTCTTTTAATTCTAAATTTGCAGCATCAAAAGACAGTGAAAAATGTGTCACAAAGAAAGAAATATGCTCAGAGAATAACACTTCAAACCTAATAGTGCCTTCCAAAGCTCTAGGAACTTTTTCTGATCACTATTGTACTTACTGTGGACTGACAAGCGAACTTTATAATGTTTGTGAAGATTGTATGGTATATTTCTGCAACAATTGCTTTCTAAGATTTCATCCTAGAAATCATACTATTTGTAAATCAAAACAGTTCTCTTCGTTTGCATGTTCTGAGCACAAACAAATTGGTCGTTATTTCTGCCAAGTCTGCAAAGCACTAAAATGTGAGGAATGTGTCCTTGGGGAAGGAAGATGTCATGGACACAAAATCAAGAAACTTTTGAAACATATCACAGAGGAAAAGGTTAGTTACTGAAAGTATACTTTCATTGAAGAATTTTATGTATAATTTTGTGTTTCATCATTCACAGAATATAATCTTTAATGTATTTTTATAGCAAGAATCTTAAATCAATCTTATTTTTTTTACCAGGACAGTTATGATGAAGCAATCAATAATTTTTCTAATATCAGCTCCCAAACCATCAATTTGCTCTCTGCAGAATTGGACATGATTGAGCAGAACATAGCCGTAATTTTTTTTTAATTTAAACTTATAATCAATTAAGGTTTATAAAACGTAACTTGCCTCAAGTTATATTATATCGTATAACATAGGTTAAAATAAGTTTCATTCCTTAAATAAAATTAATGTAAACTATCATTTGGAGAAAATGTCAAACAATTTTTATCATTTTTCTTAAACATTATCCAGAAGAAAATATCATTTAATTCAAAATTATTGTTGGTTCTTTCAGATAAATGCACTTCAGAGAAAGGAATCTTTAAGACAGGAGCTAGCATCACTTCGTCATATGATAACTGTCAGAGAACAAGAAATGTACCAGGATTTAGAACAGGTTATAACCGTATAACGGTTTTTAATCTCTTAGAATGAAGTATCTCTACTAACAGGTATAAGTGAGAGTAGTAGATACGGTAATAGCTTTATTTTGCCTGATATATTTGATGATGATAACTGCTTCAATATGAAATGAGTAACTGACTGACATATCGTTAAAATATGTCATGAAAGATGCCTGCTCTGGATTTATAACGTCATTCATTTGATAAATTTCTCTGTTTTAACCAGAAAAAGCATCATGCAATATGACTGCTTTCTGGGGGTTTTTTTGTCAAGAAATACAGGGTCAGATATATATTGAAACCGCACCTTAATCTTTATGTTGACTGTTAAATTATCATAATCAATTATTTCCTGAATTATAATGATTAAATGTACTCTTAGTTCACTTCATTGCTGTTCTTTATACAGAAACCCATGTATTGAAATCGTTATCATATACAACATTGCTTACATGGCTTTCTCAGTGGTTGTTTACGTTAATTTTATCGATATTGCTGTCATGTACTTTTCTATGAAAATACTTGTAAACGAAGGCTCAATTATTTGAGTATAGGTACATGAATTTAAAAGTGACCATTTCCTTTCCTCTTTTACCGTTTGTGACACTGTATTACACTCATACTTTTAACTTTTCCATGAATGTCCCTTCTGTTTATATCGGCCTCACAGTGTCGGAAATGCCTCATCGGAGCTTGTCGTTTACGTCTATGCTGTACAATTCTTTGCTTCATAAATTCTATGGCACCTTGCCTAATTGCTTTAGTAATCAAATGTTGTTTGTGCACATACTCCAACTATGAGTGGTTCGAGCGATGTAATCTTGTGTTTTACCTTGACAAATACAGATTCGAGTTATGATTATTGTGATATCTATAAACGTGGAGTACATCTCAATAAGCAGTTATTTTTATACATTTGTCATTTTTCATCAGTTTATCAAATAGTAGCATAATTTTTATCAAACATCTAGCAAGGCAAAAAGTAGTTACAACTGAAATATAGTCAATCGATTTACGTGAAATGAAACTTCGGTTAAGATAAATCTTCAGTTTTTGTCCTTTTAAAACTGTGAATCTTTCTTTCTCCTGTATTTTTATGACATGTACTTTAAAGGTGTAACTTGGATTGAAGTGTCGATTATACTATTTTTTTGATGGGGTAATTCATCTGTGAAAAAGAAAACTTGTAATCTATGTTTCGTTACTGATAAGATTATGGTTTTGAAAATTAAAATTATTTAGTGAAATGAAAATCTGAGAAATTAAATATAATCCCGGTTGATTAAATTCAACTGCAGGAGCAGAGTTGGCTTGATTAGACTGATCAACAAATCCAATGACCAAATTGTCATGTAAGTTCTTAATAATTTATTAGTATATATATAAAAATAAACATACATGTACATCTCTTTGCAACAAATCCATTGGAGCTGCAAAATAAGATCTGAAATCCAAACAAACTTTTATACATATATTTTCTCTTTATCCCGCTTTTCTCCCGTTTTACTTGTGAAGAAACACTCCTGAAAAACAGATTTCCCTTTCTCATACATAAGTGAACCGAAAGCAGATTTACTTTCTCATACTTTAGTGAACCGAACATTCACAACCGTGCCCATGACATACATATATATTATATAGGTATTGTACTCACCTGCGAGTTCAGGTAGGACAAAATCCCGGTCAGCAGACTGACGAATGTATTGTGAATATCTTGTCCTCTGGTTAATATATTACCTTGTCTATTTCTCTTTCTTGTACGAGTATTCGTTATATTAACCCGGATTCGAGGTGAGAGAAGGAAACCTTAGTCATGGTGTGATGTATGAGATCTGTCAAAAATAAAATCAACTGCGGGGGAGTGTGAAGAATTGTCATTTTAGTTGATGTTTACCAAAAAATTGCTTTAAATTTATATTTTCTATGCGTCAGTAGGTTTATATGGGCCTTCAAATCATGCTGCTTAGATTTTACAGACATGGATGATTCACTCAAATGCATTGATATTAAACCAAAGAGAAAAACATGTCAAATCAACATAAAAATTGTGCATGTCAAATCCTATCATATTCAAATGTGACTATTCATTGAATTATTTGCTACATAACATTTTAGATCTAGATATTGGCATGTCATAAATAAAAAGTATCTCAAAAAATAACAAATACCGGGTTTGAAACAACAGCATTAGAACACAAAGTATCAAAATGGTACATTTCCTCCTATATTTCTAATGCTAAGATTCAATAATCAGAGAAAGTCAAGCTTAATGTCATATGATTTCTATGTTGTATGTCATCGAGCTGATGACATTATTTATTGAACGCCCCTCGTACTATGATCATCGGTTTAATGCCCAGCAACAAAGGAGATTTTCAAAGAATTAATCCAGTTTCACTATATAATCATTAGAGCCCCGCCCTAACAACGGAACCCCTGACCTAGGGCCATGAAATTCACAATTTTGGTAGAGGCAACCTTTCTCATCATAACTATGCATTGAGTTTGTTTTCATTAAACCTAGGAAAAGAGAAGATTTTCAAAGAATTATTGCATTATTTTTACTATATTATCATTTGAGCCTCGCCCATTCACCAGAACCTCTGACCCTGGGGCAATGAATTTTACACTTTTGGTAGAGGGCTCAATGCTGATAACAATCATGCTAACAGTTGGGCTGCTTGATATCCAGGAGTAAAAAAGATTTTTTAAATACTGCATTAATTTTAGTGGTTTTGTCCCATCCTTCAAGCCCATTGGGGTAGGGGCTTTAAAATTCACATTTTTTACTCCCTTTACCCAAAGATGCTATATGCCAAAATTAGTTGAAATTGGATGAGTTGTTTCAGAGAAGGAGCTGAACATGTTTAAATGTTAACACACGACACACGACGACGGACGAAAACAGATAGCAATAGGTCACCTTCCCTATAGATGCACATCAAAAGCATTTCCTCTATGAATTATATAATATTCTTAGTGAATAAGACAACAGAAGAAGATAAATGTTTCAAGGTAAAACAAATAAGAACCACGATTAATGTTTAGAGTAATCACTTTGCAAGGAAGTACTTTTTCAAGGTATAGCCCCCCTCCCCTTATTTGATAAAATATTCTTTTCTAAAAACCCACTTTTATAATAATTCTTTCGTAGGTTCCTGGAGAATGTAATCCAACGATGTGTTGCTGAGAAAAGACTGAATCAATTCTCGTGTCCATCGGTGGATCGTTCCCTACATAGAAACACACGGGTATTGTAGAAAAACAAATCTGATAAACATTTGATCATCTTTATATATGATTATGTTATCAAGTTTATGCAAAATCGTAGTAACCTCATTAAAGGAATGAAGCTTATTTTAACTTATGTTATACGATATAACATAACTTGGGGCAGTTTACGCTTTATAAACCGCGAAGCAGATTATAAAAAAGCGTAAATTACGTAGGGCATGCTCTTGCGTATCAAATCAACTGAGATATATACACTCCGTAAGCAGGTGATGAAGGTGTATTGCTGCATAAGTAAGGGAAGTTGACGAAAGAAGTCGTCACGTTTATCATATAACTTAGTTGTTAGGTTACCATTAACGTCTTTTTCAACTAAAATATCTAAGTATGAAACAGATGTGTCAGAGCCTATGGTATCTTTTATCTCAAGCTCTCCTGGATATATCATATCGTCGTATGAATGGAAATTACCATTGTTAATTGACAATACGTCATCGATATATCTGAAGGTCGAGTTGAAGGCAATAGAAAGTGATTTCTTCTTTTCACACATAAGATTTTGCATAAATTCTGCTTCATAAGAATATAAAAATTGGTCTGGTAATAACGGAGCGCAATTGGTTCCAATGGGAATTCCAATAGATTGTTGGAAGGCCTGATCTCCAAAAACCACATAGATATTGTCAATCAGAAATCAAACATCTTCTTAATGTCAACTTCAGAGTACTTGTGTGTGCAATCAGAATCTTTTTTAACAAAATAATTTTGCAAATAGTGTTTTGTTCGTGCTTGAAAATATTTTTTAAAAATAATTTAGGAAAAGTATGCACAGCATTGAATTCACAAATATTTATTCAAAGCATCATCAAAAATATCCTGTCCATGTCATACTGTGTACCTTGATAACGTCACAAGACCACTGCGTCTGCAGGAATTGGTTGTCGTCCATCCATCTACCTTGTCCAACTTTCAGACAATATTTGTCGAGATTCGAAAGCCGCTACAGAATGTCCTGTGGAAATCTGAGTGCACTGGTGACGACTTCATAGTGAATGCTGAGGGCAGAATTACGTTAGAACCAAGAAACAGATACATTGTCAAAATTTCCGTTCAAACCACAACGCAATGGTCTGAGTACAGAACAACACAAAGCAAAGACAGAGCTTGCCATATTTTACTTATAACAGGTCATTAATTGTTACATTTATCAATTAAGTAACTTTTGTAAACAATGCCCAAAAAATTCTCTATATATTTTTTTTTATTGAACAATATATTTTCTACAGTATATTTTCTACTTTCTTAGACACAAGAAGACAGTTTTCGATAACCACTATACATTTCCGAAAAGATGCATACATTTAGCATAAAACGTATGGAGATAACGAACAGTATTCGAGATCAAAAGTCCATAAAACAATACAAAACAGTAGCACAGCAAACACGGACCTTCAAAACACCAAAGGTGGGATCAGGTGCCATTGATGAGGTAGTATCCCCTACAGACCGGTCACACCCGCCGTGTGCTCCTTGTCATGATCTGGAAATAACAGAAAAACTCGTCGCTAATTCAGTATATAAATAATTGACTAACAATAAGTATGAAACACGTCAGTCAGCATTTGACTCACTGATAAATTGTATTTCTTGACAAGATATTTGTATCGACCATAGAACTTACGAAACGATGACTTTAAATGAGACTGCTGATATTCTTGTTTCATCAACTTGTTTATTAATAATTTACCTCGTTTCAGAAATTGTTCATACGTAGAGTATGCTCTTGCGTATCGAAGCAACTGAGATACATTAACTCCGTATGTATTCGATGAAGGTATATTGCTGCATAAGTAAGGGAAGTTGACGATAGAAAAGTCAAAATGTTTATCATAGAGGCTTGGTTGTTAGATTAACATTAATGTCTTTTTCAGTTACAATATTCAAATATGAAACAGATGTGTAAGACTTTGTTGTATCTTTTATCTCAAGCTAACAAGGATATATCGTATCAAGATAATAATGGAAATTACAATTGTTAATTGACAATAAGTCGTCGATATATCTAAATGTCGTGTTGAAGGCCACAGCAAATGTTTTCTTCTTTCACGCATAAGAATTTGCGCAAATTCTGCCTATATGAATTCAAAAATAGGAATGCTAATAACGGGGCGCATATGATCCGAAAATATATAAGTTACAGTTCTTATGTGAACATTTATTCAACATTATTCATAACTAACATGTAATAAAAATCTTTCGGAGAAGGTATATTGTCAAGCACAATATTTTCAAAGAAATCCGTTGGCATCGGAAACCATATTCCTTTTTATTACAGTAAAACTCGGTTATAGCGAAGTCCTGTGAATTAAATTCGTTATATCTTTAATTCGTTGTATCTGTATAACGAATTCGTTTAAGTAAGCGAATTCGCAATATGCACGTTTTCCTTCAAGTATTACAACCAAATTTGGCAGGGACAAAACATATCTTGGCTAACTGAGGTTTTCTTTACGAATTGAATTTCATTTGCAAATACATACTTAAAATAAAGTCAGTTCAATATATCTACTTTCGAGATTTTTAAAAATTCGTTATAAATGAGGTAAATTTTATTATTTTTAACCTCTACGGGACTCAAAATCAGCTTTATCCGTAAATTCGCTATTTCATAGTTCGTTATAACCGTTAAATCTTACAAAGAATTGTTAAGAATTCTGCCGGGGACCTTGGCTATATCCGTGAATTCGTAATATCCGTGTTCGTACTAAACGAGTTTTACTGTAGTATTATTAATTCAATTAAAAGTGAACCTTGCCTTTTAGCACAAGTATGCATTTAACATATACACACCATCTCTAATATCTGAGTCCTCAGTCACATTTTATTTGGCAGAATAATGAAAAGTACTTCTTTATACAAAGTTTAAAAATGATAATGGTAAATAATTTAATTTCACTAGTAACATGTCATTTGATTAGTTAAGGTAAGTCACTCGTCAGCTTTTTAGGAAAGTTCACGCAGAACCTCTAACTTCAAAAATATTTTTTAAAATTCAATTTTTATAAAATAATTATATTCAAATATGAATATTTTTTAACAATCAAAGAAAAAACTGCTCAAAAATCTTCAAAAGAAGCAAAATTTATTAGGGACTATTTTTCGTGGTGGAAGGATATTTAGCAGAAATTTCTGCAAATCTGCACATTTATTAAAATTAACGTCTTGACACTTTAGCCTCACATACTTTTACTCGGAGAATATTTTCGGTTATGATATTGATAGGAATATTTGATATAGGTCTTAATTTAATTTTTTAGAATAAGTTTTAGATCTTCCTTCAACAAACTTTGCCAAAAACTGGAGATATATCAAAGAAGTCAAGATAAATTTTACACCATTTTTTGCCTGAAAATCACATATTTTGTCCAATATTTCAAAATTAACATCACTGACCC
>PRKT01000049.1:1769224-1818162 GCA_003671525.1 Saccostrea glomerata
AAAAATTGAAAGGTTTCTGAGAGGAAGGAAACAGAATGAGGAATTCACTACATTAAATTTATTCCTGACAGCGTCCAAACCCACATGCCATAAAGAGTTAATGAGTTTTGGGGTAAACAGAAAGTTAATGTTTTGTCACACCAACAATATTTGCCAGATCTTTCAATCTTTGACTTGTTTCATTTCCCAAACTTAGGAAAACACCTTTCAGAAAGAAACAAACAAATACAGCAAATCATAGGATCTGCCATTTTCCAGTATACGAAGGGTCATACTCAAAACTGTGTTCTAAAAACAATTAGAAATTGAATAAAAATGTTACTGACATGTGTTTTAATTAAAAGAGAATATTTTAGTTAAATCATTAAGACAAAATAATAGAAAAGCGTTTTTGGTTCTTTCCGAGCCCTGATGACATTATTTATTGAACGCCCCTCATACATAGTTATGATGAGCAAGCTTGTGTGTGCTTTTCCAGAACTGTGAATTTCAAGGCCCTTAGGAGGGGAACCTGAGGTCGGGGACTCTTTTGATTATATACTGAAAATGAATTAATGTTTTAATACCTGCTTTTTGTTGGTATTGATAAAAAATGAGCAGGGGTGCCTTTACCAAAACTTTAAAATGTGCGGGCTTAGGGTCAGAGGTTCTTGTAGTAAGAGCACAACTGATTATATAGTGTAAAATGCATATTTTCATTGTTCTGCTGCTCTGTCTCTGAGTGTTAAGTGCTCAGTAATTAAAGTACACATACCAAGGGTATAGTGCCTCTTACAAAATTCTGAATTTCATGGCCTGTAGTTTAAAAACGTACCAAGTTCATTCGTTGGAAAGTTGTTACATAAAATTCAGATGACCTATAAGGCCTATTGTTGTGATTTTCGTGTGGCTTTAAGAGAAAACCTGTGAAATAAAGGTCTTCAAACAAAGGAATGAAACAAAAAATGTTTTTATTTGTAGCTATCTCTCTTCAATAGTTATGGACGATATATGAACAATCCTTTTGAACCAGTAGATGTTAAGGATATGAGTTTTGAGGTAAATATTTGTCTTCATAAATAACTACCCAAAAAGAAAACAAAAACGTATTTTTGTGTTTGTTATTTTTTCTTTATAACCCTTAGAGAGTTTGCACTTTTAAGGCATTTCCACCCTCATGTGATACCACAGGTTTTTTCAAAATATGTTATATATCTAAATACTATTAAGCATATCATATTGATCGTTTCTTAATTATGTTTTACTGTATGTATTTTAGTTGATTTTAACATTATGCATCTTTATTGTTAGGGTTACTTATTAATTTGTCTCTTTTTCGTTAATTGATAAAATACTCTAAGAGATTTTTTTGGATATAAGCTTTGTATCTATCACCTTTTTTGTATGTTTTAACAAAAATCAATCTTTTTCAATATACTTTTAGGAAAGAAAATTTCTTTTCACATATTGGTAAGTAACAAAGTTCTTGTTGTTAAATATAGACCCAGAATCTTCTTTTAAATTGCGTAAAGATTTAACAAATATTGCTCTTTCAGTAAAGTTCAAATAAAGATGAATTTCATTTTTTTTCTACTAAAACATACACATGAAAATAATTCTTTAATATTTTCTTCAACATTTGACGCAGTTTCAAGACTCCAACAACGCCAACAACTATCGGCGCAAAATCTCGCCCAAAATGAGTACCGGTATCAAGGAAAAAAGTTCTCAAGAATGAGGAAACGTAATAAGAACCCTTGCAGTGTAATCACAAGTTATGAGCAATGTTAAATAAATACAGAGAGATCATTAAAATATAAGAAATGCACCCCAAAGATTGAAATAAAACAATGAAAATTCACAAATATATAAAATAATAATTTAATAATTTACCGATAAATTTAACGAAAAATTTCGAGGTTGTTTATTTACCTTCGATCGTCCAGGAAAAATACCATTCTTTCAATGACTCGCCTATAAGTCGGACACAGAGTTTTGAGCCGAAATTTCACTCCCAAAAACCGACTTATAGGCGAGTAAATACGGTGACTAAAATTGATTTGAAAAACGTCAGTAAGAATTTGGATCAATGATAAAGTGAATTGCTGACAAGGCCATTGTACATGTATCGACCATAGAAGTTACGAAATGATGACTTTAAACGAGACTGCTGATATTCTTGATTCATCAACTTGCTTTTCAGCAATTTACCTCGTTTTAAAAATTGTATGTACGTAGAAAATGCTTTTGCATATTGAATTAACTAAGAAATATAAACCCCTTTGTAGGTGATTAAGGTATATTGCTGCATAAGTATAGAAAGTAAACGATTGAAAAATTTTAGTCCTCACGTTTATATAAAACTTGGCGGTTAGATTACCATTAATGTCTTTTTCAAGTGAAATATCCAAACTGAAACGGATGTGTGAGACTCTGTGGTATCTTTTATCTCACGAAATATATATATGTATATATATATATATAAGTTTGTTAAATTCGGCAGAGATAGAAATGTGGAATATTACAATGTTATCGTAACATTTTTCATCATTTGATACAAGACGAGAAATTCGTTAGAGACCACAGAAGACTACAATCTAGATACTGGGCAAATGTTTTCAGAATTCTGGGGGTTTTTTTTTTCTTTATTTATTTTCAATAATGTATTTAATATGTTGAAAAAAATCGATTTTATCGTTATGTTTATGACATTGTTATATGATGGTAAAAGTACATATATGACAAGTTTTGAGTAAATTTGTGCAGAATATGTTTACATATCTGTCCATTGTAAAGAATTAAATCTTTATATTATTTATTAGTTTTATTATTGTTGCTTATATGTTATATTGTTGCTATAATTATTATCATCTTAATATAAATTTACCAAGACCACAATTATTTGTCATACTTTATTTTCATTGTTAGTTGTTCAGACGTATTTCATAAGATTCATAAAAATTGCGCTAGAGGAGTGTGATACGTTGCCAGTCGATTGTCTGTTTAAATTCATTATCTGTTATCATCAAAGACAAATTGGCCATAATCTGAAATATGGAGATGGCCTGAACCATCACAGCAGGTATTTTGACATACGTGTAAATTGTTTTAATTTTAAAGAAAAGATTAAAAATCTTTTGAACACATAATTTACAATTATTGTGGAATTTTTATGAAACTCCATCGTCCCTGAGTAGTTTCCCTGAGTAGTTTGTTTTGCTTTAGATTCAGAGAATAAATATCTTATTTGATGATTCACTTTCAATGTAATTCAATGCTTGGCTAAAAGTATTAAAAGATTATATATGTAAAATATATATTTCCTATACATAAGCATTTTCAAACAACAAGAGGCTCAAAAGCCAAATTGTTCACCTTTGAAAAAAGAAATCAGTTCAGTTTTAAAAAAGGTAGACCCGTACTTTTAGAATTTTCTGTCAAACTGATAATTTTTTAATTTGAATACCTTGAATTAGTCTTAAACTAACTAAAACAACCATATAATACATATCTTTGCATGTTAGTTTTCATGCAACACGTCTCAGATCACATACCTCTAAAAACTCAACAGCCAAAATTGTACATAAAGAAATGTGACATCATATCTTATTAAGTTATGCACCAAATCACATCAAATTTATGTTAAAACTTATGAATATAAAAAATATTCATTTGTCAAGAAAATATTTGAAATCTTTATTGCGAAACATTAACAAATTAACGTTGAATCCGTCCATGTCTTTCAGAATAAAATCTCAAAATATCTTTATTTTTTATAATTCTCAAAATCAAAACTGTTTGGATGCCATTTTTTTCTTTAAAACTATTAAGAATTATATCTAAAGTTAACAAAAATACATACTTTATTGTGGTTGACCAGAGAATTTTAACAGAACAGTCTTTTGAAGACGTAAACCCCCATTTTTGAAATATCAATTTTTTTCAATTATTCATTGCAAAATTTTTATAAAAAAAGTAAAAATCAAATTGATGATATAGACTTAAAATCAATAAAATTGATCTCAATTTAGTTTGCTATAAAGAAAATTAAAAAGATTTAGGTACATAAAAGGAATTAAGAATTTTGTGTCTGTGTAGGTACCAAATGACATATATAGATCCTATGATGGACATAGTGCAAAGTGTTAATTTCTGTAAATAATGAATATTGAATGCTTTGAATGCACAATAACACTATAATAAACAACTAAATACTTGCTAAAATATTTTCAATCACCAAGAAAGGTTTATATAATTAGACAAGTGATAATCAGAATTTTATATTGATGTGTAAAATTAAAACCGATCCGTAAAAGTATGGGCCTCCCTTAAAATACTCTCAGTGAAGACGCTTCTTTATAAATATACATTCTAACTGATCATGGCTTTGAAGAACCATTATTACAGAATATCTCTTATATTTTGCTTTTTAAAAGTCTTATCTTCTATTCTGGTCCTACCATTGGAGTCATGATCATGATTTGAACAAGCGTGAATCTACAATACTTGTTAATGTTACCGTATTGATATAAACAATGATCGTTTTTGCTGTTGAAGAGTTTAAGATATATAAAATAAGAGTTTTTTTTTAAGATACCACTAAATTTTTACTAATTCTCATAATCATCCCCCCTTGAAAGAGGCTGTGACCCTTCATTTAAAGTTTAAATACTTTCTACCCAAGAAAGCTTTGCGGCAAAGTTGGTTAAAATTGATTCAGAAAAAGGGGTAGAAATTGTGAAAGTTTATAGAGAGCAGAAGGACGACGGACAAAAATGATTAGAAAACTTCACTTTATGTTTCAGCTTTGGTGAGCTAAAAAGCCTAAACAAATATTTAGGTTCAGGATTCAAAACAATTATTCTCAATGCTATTTCTATAAAGGGTCTTTGTTATTGCACTTTACCGTCTGTTTTGAATTGGGTAACTGAATGATTTGTGTGCATTTGAATGAAATTTTTAAATAGACGCACTCCCAGTTTAAATTTTTTTTCTTTCTAAGGTTTTGTGTGACAGTCAAACCACACATAATGTAAATAAGCGATCTCATATACCTTAAACCTGTGTTTAAATATCACACGTGACGTAACTATAATCGTGACCCATTACCTTACGAAAAAAAAGTCAACACAAAAACATGTTTCCTGATCTGATTGGAAATAACTAGCATTTACCTGTTTGTTAAATGATTATTTTACGGGTCAAGATGAACCGCTATGTGTATGCGATTTTGTTGTTTGTTTTATTTGTGTTATGTGAGGAAATATCAGGTATTTACGGAAAAACAGTGCCGACCATGCCATCAAAACCATTCAAACGAGATTCAAGTATAATACCAGAACATGCCGAAACGCTTTCCATAAAATGCACAGGTAAGTCGTCAAATATAGGCTTTATTCTGAACACCTTGTAAAAAATGAATGTTTATGTGTACGTTTAACACAGCAATAACAAGTTAAATATACAGCAAATCAATGAACACTCAAATCAGATGTACACTTTATACTTGTATATACAATATATGTTTGTAATTAATTTACATAATTGATAATTATTATTATATAAAATAAATTTGAGAACAGCTTATCAAATACACAACCAATATCTTCAGTGGCCTGATCAAAACGTGTATAATCTTTTGAGTACACACTTGTACCCAATTGTGAAGATTTAAACGTTCCATAATTAAAGTCTTTGTAAAGAAGCTTTGTCACTAGTTTTAAGGTCAACTTGTAATCCGATCTACAATTAAAGATGTTAATTTTGAAACAATAAAAATTCTTTAACTTTCATTTAGCTGTTGACAGAATCATTATATGACCTGCTGAAGACATGTATTCATCGTTATACCCATTGCTAATTGTGAAACATATTCTTTTTATAAAAAGATATAAATTTATTTCCCTTCTGAGTTTTTTTTTTTGTGTTGAATCTCAGTTTGCTTAGATGAATATTATCAGAAAGTTACTGATACGGGATGTTAACACAGGTATAAGTCTGAATTTTATCAGTATTTGAAATGCATTATCTAAATTGTTTTGTTTATAATGACAACGGTCCGTATTTAACCTTGATACATGTCTGGTTTGTCATCCTAATTGAGATGTGTTACAAATTGTCCTGTATTTTGTTGTGGGAAACATAACACTGTCGACAACTCCACACATCATGCCATGTTAATCGCTCACTCTTCATTGGACAAACAGAAACGTACGATATATTGGTTTAACTTGCACAAATTTACTTCCGATAAAAAATACCTATTTCAAGTTAGTTTGATAGCAAATATTTCGTATTGAATGAACTTTTATCCATATTCGAATCCTGATACACACACAAAAGAAAAAAATGTAAAGCTTTTAAAACACAAACTATTAATACCTTGGGATTACAGATATGTATTTCTATGTAAACTATTTTGATTCAATTTAAATACTCGATTAAAATACATTCACTGAACGTTTTGAATTTGGATACATGATTGTATTCAAGGTTTATAATGCATGACGCACCTACGAGGACAGAAACGATAGAACCCGATGATTTCTTAAGCATCATCAATTACATCTACTAGTAATCTTAAAGTGCTGAAACAATGTGCTTGAGTAATTTTAAACATACATTTATTTAGCGCTGTAGGATATCTACCGCTTCTTATATATTTTTCAGATTGCATATACAGAGATAAAACTGAAAGTAAAATTGGACATTTATCTGTGCAAACTAAACATTATGGAAGAAAGAATCACCACAGGCGAGGAAATCGTAGAAAAAACAATAAAGGAAAACATAGAAGAAGGAATAACCTTAGCCCAAACCATCGTTTGGCAAGTTCCGACATGGCAGTTTCTAAACCATCAGCTCATCACATGATCTATCCATCCAATCACCAACAAGATTTTCCTCAGTTGCCAGCTGCAGTTGCGCGATTGGTAATATCTATAAAGATATCCATTATGCTTTTTGTGTATTTTAAGAGTAAAGATATTTGGGATATTTTAACTACAAGGAAGCATTCCATGAAGATATACTATAGAGAAAAAGAGACTTGAATGCTATGTGATTTTAGTGATTTTAGGGAAATTATTTTTAAGACCTAATTTTCTAACCACAACTTTCATTTGTATATAAAATACATGTGTACTCTGATATTATTTCAAAGCATCATGGAGTGGATAAGGATTTTCCAAGAGAAATTTTCAACAGCAAAAATACATGAGCAATTTTTATTCTTTGAAGATTGCATTGAAAATACAGTAAATTGTTTAAAATTAAAAAAAAATCATGTACTAAGAAAATCAATAAACCATCTGGTATTAAGAGGCATTTCATCTTTAGTATAGAATAATGATTTCATTTTTTCATCGTAAAGATTTCTTTTAAATTTGATTTTTATTGAATAAAATCAAAGGGGGATATTTCTTCAAGGACACGACAAGATAATAATTTGGGGCATGTCCTTTTCTTACTAATTTCACTAAAACATACTAAAACATGAAAATTCTGTCTAAATATACTAAGTATTCATTCCATAAATTATCAGAATATCCAACAAAAATATACATAATTGAAAAAAAATAAATCTCTTTTGAAACCTTTCCAGAATTTGTGATACCACTTTAACTATTATAAAAAGCCTTGATGGTTGTTTTAAAATTAATGTGCGGTGTTTATCATGGAACTAGCTCACTTACCTTTCAAAGATCTCCAATTGCATGCAGGTGGTGTTATCATTTTTCTGAAACTCGTATTTATTTGTATTTATTCAAATGTAAAATTGGCTCAGTTGCTTTGTAAGAAATGTGCAAATCTTCGATATCCGAAGTCTCAGTCCCATCCTATGACAACTTACAGTAAATTGTAATTGGTAATTTTAGACCCCTACCACAACATTGGTAATAAATCACGTGGTTTCAAGTGCTAGGAATAAAATTAGAATTTTTAATCAATTATAGCAAATGAAGTAAATGGTTTTGTAATTTAATAACATTGCTACATATACAACTATGTAATTTGATTGACTTTTGTCCATTTATTAATGTATATATGTAGCATTGTTATAAATGAAATTCATTTTTCAATCGTTGTTTAAGTGATGAAAAGAATTACATTAATATATTGCATTAACAGGAGAGAAGATTGCACCCATCCCTGTCGGGATCTATCAGTAAATTGAAACAGACACTTACAAAGATTGTTCAAAAGATGAATCGAAAGTTGAATGAGGTAAATAATCATTATCTAGCAAAAAAAATAACATGTTTTATGAAATGTTTTGCATATCTTTTTCCTCAGATTTCTCCAATGAAAACATTATATATACTACATCAGAGAAGTCTTCTTTAAAACAATAAAACGTGTTGTTCTTTAGATGCAGTTTGAACGTCGAGACTCTCACGTATCAGCTAAAGACAGTATGATGAAAGTCCGAGAGGAGTTACAGCACATCACACAGGAAAACAATAGGGCATATGGTCAGTACTCGAAAGATGACGGTATATCCAATTGGAAAAAGACATACTGCCTTCGTTAACAATATAATTGAAAAAAATGTACATTTTCGTAAATTCCAATAACAATGAAAAAGTTTAAAATACGCGTTAAAGCAATAAAATTGATCAGGTACAATTTCTAAAAAAAGAAAGAGTCTTTTTGCCTTTTTAATTCAGTAAACAACAATAAGATTATTAAAATGAGAAATTACAAATTTACTCTTCAAAAAAACAATATAATGATACATTAACCTTTACATTATTTGCTCTTCGTAGATGCCATTCTTGATATATCCCAGCTGACAAGGATGGTTCTACTGAAGCAGTCACAACTTGGAGCACCTGCTCCTCTCCATCACGTGGAGAAACCTGCCTGGATGAAGAAAACCCATTGGAATTATGGACAAATGAATATTGCCAAAAACGAAAGTTATCTCGTGAACAGTACCTACTTAAAGATCATGAGGATGAAAACGTAAGAAATTATTTTATGACTAAGAAATTGCCTTTGAAAAATAATGATATTTTCGAGGAGGCATGATCAATTATAAATTGGATCGTCCAAAAGCGTCTAATGCACATTCAAACAGTGCTTTTTAAGACCCAAAGACCGAATAGACATATAGATGCATTAATTCAATGATAAATCATAAAATGTTGCTGTAAGAATCATACACAGTCTAAAAGTATATGTTTTGGGTTTGAATTGGAATTGGTTGCAAATTGAGAAACTTTAGATTTTTTACAGCAATTTTGTCCAACAAGATGCCCGGATGGTACAGCTAAACGACGCCATGAAGGACGGTTTGTCCGATCTAGAGCGACTACGAGATCTTAAGATGCATGCTCGACGTGTCCTCATGGATCTTTATGTCGGGATAGAGAACAAGGTCATCCAGAAGAAAGTAGACAGGTACAAGGTAAGCAAATTAAAAAGAGAAAGAAGTGTGATAAAAAAACTCAAATCAAATGTACTACTGTATAGTATGAATGTATTTATGAAGCGAAAGATGAAGCAAAGATTGATTAAGTTATGACGGATAATAAAACACAAAGAGAATTGCACAGATATAGGTTAAAAATAAGGATTAATAACAATACAAATATAGGATTATAACACATAAAGAGAAATTGGAGGGTAAAATTAATATCAAGCAAGGTAGAAATTCATATGGATATTAAAAAATATAAGCAAACTAATAAATGCACAAGAAAAAGAGACAAATGTATAATTCGTGAAGTGAAATGTTTGGAGATAACGAACAGTCCTCAAGCTCAGAAGTCCGTTAAACAATACAAATCAGAAGAAGAGCAAGCAAGAACCTCTAAAATATTAAAGATCGATTCAGGTGTCATGGAGGAGTTCAACATCCTCTGCCGAAAAGCTAAACCTAGAAAATATGAAAAATTGAACATTTGTAATCAATTAATTGAAAAGGGAAAGCAGACAAATAGAGTAAAATTGCAAAATTCCTCTAAAAAAATAAAAAAGATGTTATGTTAATTAAACACTTTTTTGGTCAAATCAATTTATCTTCCTAATAAATAGAGGAATTTGATCGAGTTTGCACGTTTCTTTAGTTGAAAGAAATCTCGATGTACTAAAATTTGAAAGGTAGCCTTGATGCAGTAAACAATTTTGATTATTTATAACAAATGAAAAAAAGAAGATAAAAATGATTTGATTAAAAAACCATGTAATTTTGAAAATGCCTTTAAAAACTTTTTTTTTCTTAGATGACTGAGTGTATAATTTTTTTAAACCATTTTAGCACTTTGAGAATAGCATCAGAAGTTATATAAATGAATCACAGACTTTGGCGAAATCTGCATATATGGACCTTAGATTTGCCCAGCGGAATTTCATAGTAAGTACTTTGCCAATTTCAGTATGTAAAAAGATGACTTAGATACGTCTGACAGATTGTCAATGTTTGTAATTCTTCAAGTTACGGAGAATCAGTCGAAAGTCATAAGAACATTGTTAAAGAAAATTATTTTTTCATCCTGGATGCCCAGATTAAATTTTATTTCTTTTGGGAAAAAAAAAGAAAAAAATCGTGAAATAGAACAAATTTTGCTACAGATGATACTTCAAAGAAAACGTACTGACCTGTTTAATATAGTAAAATCAAGAAGCCTCTATTTCTGTTGAAGGATAATTTAGGTCTGAGTAAGAGTATAAAACAGGGACGAGGAGGAAACAATCAGACCTCTGGTATACATGTAAATACTAAAGGCAGGAATACGGACATCAGGACGCTGGTCAACATGGCTTATTCTAGGGCACGGAATCTACAGAAATCTGAAGAACTACTTAACAGGTGACACATTTTAATGATATATTTCTTCATTCAAATAGCAAAAATAATAATTAATTTTAAAAGATTTAAAAACAAAATGAAAAATTATGTAAATACAGTCAACTTTATTCAGTTAATTGGAGAATTTTTCTACAAGTAAAATTAATAGTAAATTGCAGAATCTTTTATTATTTAAAAAAAATCCAAATATTGTATGCTTTTTATTGCTCAAAATAAATAACATGTAAAGTTATAAAAGTATACTTAATATGTAAAAAAAAAATACAATGAAAATAACATGCTAAACACAACTATGATTTCATCTGATGAAAGATATGTCATACTACCTGCATGGTACATATCTTACAAACGTTTGTGAACATATTTTTAACATAAACATGGTTCGTGGTCCACTCCTGTAAAAAACATACATTTTATTATGTGTTTGTGACATATTCTGATATTTATCTTTGAAAAACTAGATCTAAAACAACAATTTTCGATTTGATTTTTTTTTTCAGAACCGTTATACCTGTACTTTTAAAAGCCAAGAACATTACAAAGGGAGATGGAACATTGTTCTTAATGGTCGAGACACAACAGATTGGAGCAAGATTAAAATCTTATGTATTGGTGAGTATTAGAGTCTGAAAGGTTTGAAACAGTTATCTATCTTTACATGAACATATTTTCTGGTGTTTTTAGTGTTAGTAAGCAATGCGACAAACTGATTTTGATTCAGGCAGATCAAATTTAGTATTCTCAAACACATAATTATGGTAAAGACGAAAGGTGAACATTACACACAAATATAGTCTTTGTCCATTTAATTACCTGTCACCATGTTATGGTCGTAATCCTTCCCCTTTTATAGAAAATAGATAGAGTGCTGGATAATCTCCGAAAAACGCTGGGCGATGAAGTCATTATTGAAGAGCGATGTCATGAAATCCTTGCTTTGAAAGAATATGATAAAAAGACCAGTGTACTTGATTGTACTGCGTATATTGATGGTGAGTCTAGTTTTAATATTACCTACTGACAAAATGAAGTATAAATATTCCAATTTTATATTGTTGTGTTTTATAGGTTCTTGCAACAACATATTATACAATTATTGCTGTTTTTAGGTCAATACGATGATTTAGACACCTGAGGAGTACAGTATTCACTGAGCCCGAAGGGCGAAGTGAATATTGTACTTCGAAGGTGGCTAAATTATCGTATTGACCACAAAAACAGCAATAACTGTTTTATTATACGATTAAATGATAGCAAACTCCTACAAGACTGTTTCCTTGCTTTAATTGAAAGTTTTAACAAGAAATTTCAACAACAACACATTGTTACAGAAAAAAATGAACAGGTCAATAATTCCTTATATTGACCTGCAATAATTCCTTGTATTGACCTGGAACGTCACGTGCAGGTCAATACAACGTAGTATTTTTCTAACATAGTTGGATCTCAGCCAATCAGAGAGAAGGAAATTATTCAATCATATAATAAACTACAATATGTACTTCTAAAGTCAGTCACTATAGAACTAGCCTGATGTTTTGGAGGTTTGTGTATGCTCTGCTCCTACATTGTATTGTGTAATGGACTTCTGAGCTTGAGTACTGTTCTTCGTTATCTCCATATATTTCATTCTCTATCTTGCAGAAAGCAATGTTGAAAGCGGTAGTGGTTCTGGTGAGATAGAAATCATTGAACCTGATTCCTCCCCTATACCGTCTGTTCTGCCTCAAAAGAATGATACCTCAGACAAAGTAACGACCGATGATTTCATTTTTATTGATAATGATGATATTACACTTAAGCCAGTAAAACCAGAAACAACTACCCTTAGTCCAACGACCACTTCCTCAACTACTACAACTGAAAAGTCGGGAGGTTTCTTTTTTAATTTATTTGGAGGGAAAACAACGGCATCTCCAACAACTACCACAACTACACCTTTATCAACTTCTAAAATGACAAGTACAACAAAGACTACCTCTACAGAAGTCACAACATCAACCACAGTGATGCGTACGACCGCAATTATCACAAAGAAACCATCTCCATCAACATCAAGTACAGCTACCACCACTCCTTCAACAACTTCCACCACTCCTTCAACAACTACCACTACTACTCCTTCAACCACACCTTCCACAACACCTTCATCAACTACTACCACATCGCCATCAACAACAACTCGTTCAACCACAACTACTACCACTCCTTCAACAACCTCCACCACTCCTACAACAACAACCACCACTCCTTCAACCACAACTACCACTCCTACAACTACCACCACTCCTTCAACCACAACTACCACTCCTACAACAACTACCACCACTCCTTCAACAACAACTACTACTCCTACAACCACAACAACATCCTCAGCAACCAGGATAGCAACCAGTACAACAACCTCAATTCATACAACCCCTAAAACCACATCAATATCGAAAACAACGACATCCGATTTGCTTGACATATCAGGAAGTGGTAGTGGTGATGTTGATGATACAGAGCCTGAAGAAGAATTGCATCCGACAAAATCACTTCCAACAGCTACTGAACGTATACTGATTGATGAAAATGATAATGAAGGCATTTTTATTGAAAAACATGAAAAAGAGATAATCTCTACCACCACGGAAATACCAACCACCACAAAAAAGAAATCATGGTGGGACTGGCCATTAGATGATCCAAACGCTGGATTTCCAAATAGATTTAGTAAAGAAATTTATTTGTTACTTTTTCTCAAAATTTTTCATTATTTTGGAATGTTTGTTTTAAGGTAGGATTCTTCTCTGGTTTCTGACTAGATGAAACATTCAAAGTATATCTAAGGAATCACTGTCTAATTATCCCATGTTTCCCACTTTCGTTGATGCCCTGGCATACTATTCTAACTAGACAGTTATTCCTTATATTTCCATTTCATTGTGAAATAAAATAGTAGATTTAGACTTTAATAATGTAGACATAGAAATTACACGAGGACTTCCGTGCCAATTTCAATAGTCCCCGCCCACTGACGTCAAACACATAGGCAGCCGCACGAGATTTACATGCATATTTGGCCTCCTCAGCGTCAGACACAAAGACAGATGCGCACGAGATTTGCATGTATATTAGGCCTCCTTAGCTCCTGGCCTATCGACCTGCCTAATTTACATTCCGGCAGAATTATCAAGAAATAAACTCCGACAACTTTCATGGAGTTATCACAGAGAAAAAAATTAGAAATGGAAATATTTGCTAATATATCTTATATATTTAGATGTAAAGGATTTAAAAGACCATATTTTTCTTTCCTCATCACAATTATACAACTTTAAATAGAAATGGTACACTGCTTTTGAAAACTAGCAGGGACTATATTTTTGGCGGACTGGTAGCGTATGAAAATGTCTGTTTTTCTGCCTCTCAAAATTATATAAGTGCAATTAATTTAGTTATATTTTTTATATAATCAAAGACTTAAAGAAATTTTCAAATGTAAGTTAAATTAATGATAAAGGACTAAACTTTTAAAATATATGAAATAAATATGATTTTTCAGACAAACTAGAATTATGTTAGCTTTTAAACTCTTCCAATCAAAGTACAGATTTGAGCCAAAAATCCATAAAAAGTATTTTTTTCTCTCTTAGTAAACGATCAAAACTTTTTGTTTTTGTATCATTTTGTATATTTATAAGACTTCTTTATTATATGTGAAAATAAGAAAAAGTTAAATATAGAAAGCATATGAAAATAACTAATATATCTTAAAAAATTAAGAAAAACAGAGAAAATTCGGATTAGTCAATATCAAGTTTAGTTAAATTATTTATGAAATTTTGGTAATATCAAGCTATAGACCCGATATAGGAATATCTTTTTATGCAAAATGATCAATCTTAAACTTTCGAAATAGAAGTAGGCATCACATGATTTTGCAACAGTCTTTTCTTTTCATAAAATGTCAAGGAAAAAGATAATGACCTTGACCTGACCTTGCCTCTCATATAAAACGGTCAAATTTAATTTCACTGATACTATCACTTACTGATGTTGTCTTCTTGATTCTGTGAAAATTTCATTGATATTTAGATACAAGAAATATGAGAAGAACCCTACCTTAAGAATGTCTTGTTTTCATAATAAGATGCATCTTTTTCATTTGACAGGGGATAAATTGGCTGAAAGAGCACACATCTATAAATCAAAAGCTGTTGATTTGTTTGAAAACTCAACAAGTCTTCGGAATCGAATAGCAGGTAAGACTAAGCATTTTTAACAATAATTATGTTTTTGCAAGGCAATTCTTATAAATTATTACCAAGAAGAGTGGTAAGGTTTAATATTTAATTCTCATAAAATTGTTGATGAATATAGGATTTTCGTTTAAAGTAATCAATAAAATGGTTTCTATTTGTTTCAGAGATTAACCAGAGGAACACAGTTTTTGTTTTGCGAAAGAACAATATGGAATTATTCGTATCCAATTTAACAGAGGTCTCAAATCTTTGGAATGCGACCAAAGAAACTATTCGAAAATTTAAACCACGAATTCAAAAAATGTCTGAAGTATTTCTAAGTAAAATTGAATTG
This sequence comes from Saccostrea glomerata, assembly GCA_003671525.1. Lineage (NCBI taxonomy): Eukaryota > Metazoa > Mollusca > Bivalvia > Ostreida > Ostreidae > Saccostrea > Saccostrea glomerata. Next base: position 1,784,601 of record PRKT01000049.1, read on the forward strand.
ATTCTGAATAAGTCCAAGGAATTCGGTAAAATTGCTAAAGAAAAACTAGCAGCGTTTGAGGGAGCTTCAGCCATCTCGAAAAATGACAAGTCCAGGAAGACTGCAGAGACTCTAACTGATTTATTGACAAAAGGTATACTTTGCAAGTCAAAACATTGAAATATTTCTTATATTATATACATGATTTCGGTGGTTAAACGTTTTGATATCTGTTTGTCTTAGATTAAAAAAAAAGATCAAATAACACTATGTCTCTTCCTTTTTATAAATACCTTTCTTCAGAGGTTTCGGATTTTAGGGGTTAATATTTTATAAAGAGGTGATAATTGAAAATGATTTTATTTAAATCAATATTCAAAAACTTTTCAATGTAAGTTCCATTTATGTGCTTCTGAATATGCTTTTTACAGGAATAAAATGTTCCTGTTTAACAATTCCAGTAATTTCTTCACAATTTTGTTTTCTAGTATCAGAAACGAAGAATTAAAATAATCCATTTCCTTTTCTTTTTTTTTAAATATGAATTGTTATATTTTAATTCTCCACATATTGAGTTTATGAAAATGATTTCAAGCGAAAACAAAAAAGAATAAAATCTTAAAACTTACTTGATGTAAGTTCAGTGCTACTTCATAATTTTTGTTTTGTAGTGACAGAAATTAAGAAAAACAGACAAGAAATTAAATCAATTTTGACTACCCATGCCGATCCGTGTTTAAAAATACAAAGAAGTACCGCAAAACTAAGGAATAATATAGCAGAATTAAGAAAAAAGATACAGCGAGCAAAACGAATTTCCAGTGCTATGCCGGTATGTTAATAATCAATATCTCATTTACACATGATTATATCCTTCTAATAACAGCAAGGACATTATAGATATAATATAAGAAAAATGCCAAGAAAATAAATTTAATTTTACTTTGACTTCAATCGTAACATTTTAAGAATATATTTTAATATGTAAAGAATAGATTAAACGGTTGATAATCTTTACAATTTGTGCATACTGTATGTAATATGTAATAAAACAGTTTTTTCTATAAGTATATCAAACATATAAAGTAAATTTTGAACTTTTCTTTGAGAAAAGACATAAAAATTAAGAAATGATTTCTTTTTCAAAAAAACATACAAGTTTAATCATACGAAAAACGTACTAAAAATTTGGAAACTAAAATGTAATTGTAAGGTACACATCCGTTTTCTTCCATCAGAAATAGTGGAAAGGCGCCCAGGCTTTCAATGTAAACAATTGTATTAAGTAGATCAAATGCTGTATTATATTTCAGGCCTCTTTATCAATGGACGGAAAAGACTCGTTATCCCTGACTATCACCTCCACTCCTCTTTACAAGTCACCATTTTCTACGTTTGGATTTTGTATCAAAGCAGAGAAGGGTTCCATGGCTATAGCCACTTTACATAATCCTTCATCGGTATGTGTACCGTCAATTACTATCGTTTTAGCTTTTATGTGGCTGCTGGTTAGTTTTATTAATGCAATAAAATTCTGTTATCCTCTTTTAAAATCTCAAATTATTGTAGAAGTTAAGAACCTGTCGTAGCCGTCTATCTGTCTCTCCTTTCTGCTGGTCCATATACATCCTCTGGCATCTATATAATGTAATTATGTGCTTTTGACATTAGAAAGATACCAAGTGTTGTTCAGGAGATAATGAACAGAATGACAACACATCATTATTTTTTCATCACAAACTTCTTGTAGAATTAAAAAATATTCTTATGGGTCCTTTAAAAAATTTCTGTCCTCTACAGACGATTCAGGGAATTTATACTGCTTACTTACTGCAGTCGTTCAACTGTGAACAGGCCCTCAATGAATGGTTATCATTCGTTTGGTTGGTTTCTTTTTTCAAGATACTTTTGCTGCAGTGCTATATATATAAGGTTTTGTCTGACAAGATTTGAAAGGACCAGCGTTTCAGTTATGAAGAGATAAATGTATGTCATTGTGGTGTAACAATTTCAACCTAAATTAAAGATATATATGACTTAACGCCGAGATAAGTGAAGCAGTATAACAGAAATATTTTGTTGCAATCTAATTTTTTTAAATCGAAAATCTTAAGATCGGTTTAATATCTTGAACATTTATTGTACTTAAATTTTGTGAAAAAAAAAGAAAAAAAAAGTGAAGATACTAAAACACAATGGTCTTTTTTTTTTAAATACAAACAAACTTTTGAACAGAGCATAAAAATACGGACCCTTAGAAATCCAGAGATGAGATCAGATGCTTCGAAGGAGTAAGTCTCCCCTGTCGACGGGTCACCCGCTGTGAGTCTTAAGTATTGATCAGGCGGACAGAATATTCCATGGTAATTGCATTATAAAACAAAGACCTAACAATGGTTTGAAAAATGTCATCAGAAGTACGACCTAAAGATTTGCTATATGGAAGGTCATTTTAAAGACAGAGAATTAACTACATATTAAAATTAAATGAGATTTTTTAAATTCTTGTTACTATAACTTATTTTTTAGAGCTTGCGTCGGTTTTAAAATTGATCTCACTCACAGATTGCTCTTGAGTATCAAATAAGTTGGGAGACTTAATCCTCATATCCAGGTGATAGCGGGATACTACTCTATAAATAAGGAATGGAAATGTCGACTCATCTCCGGTAGTCATGAAAATTGATTATAATATATCAAAAAATTAACATCGAACATTTTATCAGTGTTGCTATCATTTCAATTTGTGTCGTAAGCAATTAAATATAGAATCTCTGGTAATGTTTTGACCATAGCCGAAAGTTTTGTCAATTATTTTGATAGCTTTGATTTTTTAAGTCTAAGAGAGTCACAAGTTGTGTGTATCCGTAATGTGTCTGTTTTTCTTAATTAAAGGCTTCGGACACATAGGATAAGGTGGTTTTCAAAATAATCACAGATGATTTATGAGACGGTTCAAAATTTATTTTTTTTATAACTGAAATTGAAATCAACAACTTCAATTATAATTAACTACTAGTTATGAATTTCATTATTATAGGCCAGTTGGGTTGTGGAACTCGAAGAACGAAAGCCAAAAATAACTTTTTTTGGTTCAGATGGAGAGAAAACAGGACAGCTTAAGTCCCAAACAGAAGTGGAACTTGGAAAATGGATCGACTTGAAAATTTTTAGGCAAGTTTTATATAGTGGTTTAACAATTATCTAAGTTCTCAAATTGAGCTTTATCTAATAGTTTTTTAATCAAACTTAACTAAGATCATGCAGTTTCACTGACAATATCAGAAAACACTTTGATACTTTATTATACAGTGTATGAATCTTCATTTTGATTGGCATAAAGTACAAAGAAATATATTGTCAGGCTATCTGGGCTATTAAATAAGCACGGATTTTGAGTTAAATGTACTAAAAACACGCCTGCAAAATAATAAAAAAAAAATGAAGTTATTTATGTAAATAATTTACAGTTTCCAACCATAGGCGCTTGGGTCAAGGATATTGTATTTTTCTATATAATGTATTGTCGAGGAAATTCGAACTATACTCGTAACATTTTTTTTAACTAAAAAGAAACTTTCTTTTTAGTATACAGTGGGCTGTGTCATTTTCAAAGCGTGCATAAAATCGAATTTCCATGACATTTTAGTGTATATGAAGCAGAAAGGTTTACAAAAAACTTAAAATTAACACTGCACACTGAAAAAAAATGTTACGAGTATAGTTCGAATTTCCTCGACAATACATTATATAGAAAAATACAATACCCTTGACCCAAGCGCCTATGTTTCCAACCAAAACTAAACTAACAATGTCTAAATATAAGAGCCTTGGAGTAAATAATTGAGGTGATTTTATCAGAGTTGTCAGAGGGAACTGAATTTTATTCACTGACCATGTTCATTTCATTGGGAATTTTATTCATGTTTTTGCCATTTTTTGTAATAGAATTTTTGTTGCAGTAGAATATCAGTCAACGTAAAAAAAATGCCTTTCCTGTCATTTCTGTCATTTCATTGATTGTTTAACAATTCGAATTATACAGTTTGACTTGGCATGTACACCCCTTTAGAACTTCATGTGACCTGCATATTTTATTCTTATGAAATAATACTTAAATTTACAGTATTCAAGTCGTTTCTGTGCAAGTTCTTTTTATGGTAATGGTTAGAAATTTCGCAGAGGCAAAATTCAATATTTTAAACAAAATCCAATTTCCTCTCTTTTATGTTGTATTTACGATTCTAATCAAGTCATAGACACTAGTTGAAATAAAAATAAATATCACAGGTAAATGTACTAAGTGAAAGGAGGTGTGGTTAATCGTGCATATATAATTGCTGTAATATTCATTTTTACGTACGGTAACTATACCTTTGAAAACTCATGACATTATTTGTTTAAACACTATACAAAGTTATCTACTTTGATTATCTTTTGCTATAATTAGTATCAGTGAGTAGAATTCAAAACACCTACTTTCAAAAACGGGAAATATATTTTGTCTACCTGAAAATTTGCACGGAAAGACGAATTGCATTATCTGTCACACATCACATCTCACTCTTATCTAATTATGAAGGTGCGCGACATAAATAAAGTTACCATAGGAACCTGAATTTTAAAACATATTTGGAGGATTTTTTTTTTACTTAAATGAATTTGAGGTTATTCAGTTCTGTTTTATGGCATGTTAAAACCGTAACATGTTATGAATAATGTACACAACTGCTTTATTTTGTCAGTTTTTTTTTGACAATCAAATTACTTTGAAAATAAATTGAATAAAAGAGTGATTAATCGCGAATTCATAAGGTATTTAACACACGTAAATATTACTAACAAATTTAAAAGCAGATAGATTACTCAGTGAAATTAAATTCTGAATTATTATTATTAATATTTAACTCATAGTTTTTTCCTTATAATTTCATAAACACTTTTAAACATAAGTTTATTTGATTAATTTGATTTTCGTTTTCCACAAAGATTTTAATTTTACCAAATCGGCTTTCATTTTTCAAGTTTATTTCTTGATATAAGGTTTTTCTTTGAGTACAATCACGTTGAACTCATGACCTTTGAATTTTACGTATATTTTTACAAAACTTGAAAATTAGCCATAACTTGCAAAGAGTCTTTCTAGGGCTTTCGTATTTCTTGTATGAAGACATTTTGAGTACCAAAATGCGAATGACCTTGGAGTTTACATTGTTTTTCAAATCATCAACGTCAAAAAGCTCCCCCCCCCCCCTCCGAGCACATAACAAAATAACATATATTCTTTATCTTTGCCTGCAGGTTTGGTAGTTCCATTCTGTTAAACAGTACCGATTTGGAGACGTCTACATACAAGTTAGAAGCCAAAGCGATTCCAGGACTTCCCGTGGTTATCGAACCACCGCAGTCAGCTACTGTAGGATTTACAGAGGTAATTTCTCCAAACATACATGTATGTTTAAATGGATGATAATACTTCCAGAATGATTTAAGAATGAGAAGTAAGGGTTGAGGATTGTAACATTCTCCTAATTAACTCCTATTTTTGACTCCTTTTGAGATTAAGGGACATTCTCCTAAATTTACTTTTTCGTTTTACTTCTTTTTAGATTGAGACATTAAAGACATAATTATGTTTTTTGTGTTTATATTAAACAATTATGAAAAAGAACAAAATGCATTTATGTTTATATATATTGATTGAACTGATCAATTGAGGACTTTGATAAATAAGCAAACATATCGTTTATAATATTGATTATCTACAGGTCATTTATTTTCAGCATAATATTTCATTTCTGATATTTCAAATTGATTTAAAAAGTGACACCAAAAAAATGTCATACCATTTAAAGGAGTATATATGTTGAGATGTGGGTTATACACTTTAAGAACTTGAATAAATGAAGGAAATAAAACAAAATGAAATTTTAACAAAATTTAATAAACAAAACAAAAGTAAATTTTACAACAACAAAAAACAAATTAAAAAATATAGAAATGAAATGTCTATCAGCAGCGTGTAAGTCCTGGAGGTTGTCCTTTAAGGTTTCGTCAAAGGTCAACATGTCTAAAAAATTATTTTTACAATTGCTCCAAAACAATGTGTGGTATAAAGTCAAAACGTTTACAGTTTTTAAATATATCACTGATTAATAGAAAGAAAGTTTTACTTGATAAAAAATATTTCTAAAAAGATATTTTTTTTAGAAAAATTGTATCAGAAAATGTGCATATTTTTAAAAAATGCACCTGCTTAATTCTGTCCTTTTTTTTGTGTAAACTAACATTGTAGAAATAATATATGTTTATCACTGAAGGGCAAGTTGGACATGAATGGTCTTTGAAAGGCTGTTATTGAAAGCATGACATGTATAAAGACAAGACCCCTATAGAATCCGCCATTTGCAGTGTACTTTCACTTTCAAGATTTAACATTTGGACAAATTAAACAGGGAAAACAACTTTCCAGAGGCTATCCAAGTCCAACTTGCCCTTCACTGATAAAAATATTTTGTTACTGCAATGATGGTTTTCACTAAAAGCATGGAATTATTTAGGTGTATTTTTTGAAAATATATGCATTTTTAAGAAGAATTTTTCTCAATTAATATTATTCCAAGTATTTTTTTTATCAACTGATACTTTCTATCTGTTAACCAATAAAAAAATTATAAACTGTAAAAGTTTTAACTTTATACCTTACATAGTTTTGGGGCTATTGTAAAAATAAATTTTTGGACATGTTGACCTTTGACGAAACCTTAAAACGTAGTGCACGTTCACCCTTGCTGAAGAGATTTGAGTTCTGGTATTTCAATTTCCTTTGGTAAATGTATTTTTCTTTCACAAATAGAATTGAACAGCTGTTGAAGAGAATTTCACAAATATCACATAATAAACTTTCACAATGCCGTCTGGAATAACTTTGGTTTGAATTGATATTATTTCATACAGGTGATTTCATTATTCAAGATAAACACATAACTTTAAATTGCTGGTCCCGATGTGTCCGTCAGGGCTGCCGTACTCTGTCGTACTCTCTCCCACATTTGCCGCTGTTACTGCAAAACCATTACACATTGCAAGCCTCTCCCTGTCACCCTGGACTGCCGACTGGCTATTGTCAATGTAATTAGCAGTAGTACCCCGCCCAAGACCTGATAATTACGAAACGGGACGAAAGCCCGAGGAAATAGGACCCTGGGGAAAATATAATAAAACAACCATACTAAACGTGTAGATTCAAACAAGAAAACATATTTTTCAAATTGTATTTTCAAATACCTGATGTAGTTTGAGTACCCGCCCCGGCTACTTCATCATAACAACAAGCCAAACAGGTCTTATCTCGGCTGTGACTTCCCGGGTACTACCCGAACACGAGCTCACAGGTAGATGAAATTACACATCGAGGGGCTCCCCACAGGATAAATAACAATATTTACACTCACGCACTAGGGGTATCCTACAGGATTAAATTTAGTTTGTTACAATATACTGAAAAAAAGAATTTGTTCTGACAAAACCTAACAACTAATAATTATAAGTGATATAAATCTTTTGAAACAATCTCATATACAATTATTTCATATGACAAAATCGTTAATAAATAAAAAAAAAGACGCATAAATTTTGATTTTGGAGATTGAAGGGTATGATTGTAATATGCAGTTTCTGTTAAATTAAAAAGAGAGAGAGAGGAATGGTATTATAAAAATGATCGTCTCTGAAGCCTAATCGTAATAAAAAAACAAATGCGAAAACAATATTGGACTCCGGCGACAAATGATGTTGTAAATTAATAAATTATTTTCTTGTTACAGACTAAAGATAATTTTACGGGCTGTATCGCAGAAGTTACCTTAAATGATGAGAGGATGGGATTACTTGCATCAAGAATAAAAAAGAAACACTGCACAAGCAACTGGTAGGGGGGTTTAATTTAAAAATACATGTAATACATGTATCTAACTTCAATGTATATAGAAGCATTACAGTAAATATTGGTGAATTATTAGAAAAAAGGATTCATTCATAAAATTCAATCGCCTTCTCATTTTTAGACAAGAACGTCAAAGTTTTACTGAAATTTTGCTTAATATAAATCATTTCCCAATGACGTTTTGTAACTCGCGTTTAATGCATGCTTATTTCAGGCTTTCCTATACAATTTTATCTTTAAGTTACTTAATGTATGCAAGGGTGTTTTTCTTGATCTCAAACAAGAGGATAAAAGTAATTTACACATGCAATTATATTTCTACAGTTAATACTTCTGAAAGAGAATGGAAACTCGGAAATAAAATGCAACTAGCCTGAGAGGTTTTTAAAACAAAGTTCTTTTGACGTTCGTCTCACTGCATTTTGTCTGAGTAATGTTCGGTTCAGAAGTCGATAATTGTACAATTATGTACATTATTTAAATAAGTTATCTACGTTATTATATTTTAAAGATCTAAATTCTCACAGTTTTCTTCAAATTTGATTGGAAACATAATACATCAACAAATATGTGGCGTGAAGAAAATATTTTACACATAATAATAAACATTTATTTTTCTAAAAGGATTTGCTGTTCTTGAATTTCAAATATTTCTTTTTTAGTGTAAATAAGAACAATGCGGCAGCCATGGTGTTTGATGGCACCGGCTTCGTTAGATTCTCAGTAGATATGATATATCAGCTTTATCCAATCAAAGAGATGGGATTCCACTATAGGACGTACCAAGACAACGGCATCTTATTGCTTCTGAACGATCGTCTACAGGTTAGGTCTACTAAGTCTTTGTAGAGACTATGTTGAGAACTATATGAATGTGTCATACATGTATCCTTGTTTTCGAGAAGCACATATTTGGCACATTTGTAATTTGAAGGTTATTGATATCTTTTATTAATTTGAGTTACTGAGGATACATTTTCCATTATTTTCTAAAATGGAGATCTATGCTTTCTTAATTTGAGTGACTGAGGAAACATTTTTTTTTATTTTTACCTTAATAAATAAATAAATCTCAGCGAGGAAAAGGTGCAAATAAAAAGAAGTAGTAGATCGAATATTCCTTGCTACTTATGAAATGTGGCTTCAGGTCTGCTTATTGTATTTGAAAAAATACATTATTAGGAAACCAATTAATTATGGTATTGATCATACAAATTTAATTTTGTTGCAATTTTATAGGCATTGCAAGTGTTAGTATCCATTATGGAATGTAGATTACACGTCGAGGCGCGGATCAACAGGGGCACGACGGTCGTCCGTAGCACTTCTGTGGAGTATTGTGATGGAACGCAGCGATTTGTAAAAGTACACTGAAATTTAAATTGTTTGAGAACATTTAAGTTTGATTCAAATTTTGAATCGAATGTATAGAAATTCAAAATGTAGAAATGTACAGTTTGGCACCGGATTTGGACCATTTACATGAAACGATAAAACAAAATATGATTTTTATCTATCAGTACATTTTTTTGTACATTTGGAAATGTAATTCATACGAGGACTTTCCATCAACTGTTTAAAATATTTCAATATTTACACAAGGAAATGTTTTAATTAACCATTCATGAAGGCTAGTATCCACGTCCATTTATGAATTCATTATTCATAACTTAGTGAATGGTCAAATTTACGTGATTTTGAGTTAAAGGCAGAGATTTTTTACCGGGTGGTAAATTCCAGGTGAAGGAGGGGCTTATTTTGTACAGGTGTGAATTCCTTGGGGGCTAGCAGTCTACCTGTGGCCATCTGTCTCCTAATCCCTATGCACAGGAAGTGATTTAATACACAGTGAAATATCCCAGGTGTCAAACTTTACCTGGAATGGGGATTTTGAGACAATTTGAAATTAGTAATAAAAAGTTTCTCAATTATATATTAATTTGTTTTTGAATGTTTAAAACATCCCTACCAATTAAGAAAATTATTATGATATCATATTATAAATTCAAATATTAAAACAAAGATTATTTCAGATGTTAGTGTATGTGTTAATAAAAAAAAAAGTCCTGTAAAAACCAAATTAGACTTAATTTATTTATCCCCAGGATCCCATCTATTAAATGAAAAGAGAGCCATGTTCACTACTTTTCATTAGGCAAAAAAAATATCTAAGTATATCCTAATCTTATTAATAAGGCCTTGTCACCATAAAACATGCTAAAAAGATTGCTTGTAAATTCTTATCTGAATAAAAAAGGAAAATATATATAAGTGACCCGGGCCATGATTAGAAACATTTATAGATAATTTTTTCTTTATTTTATTACTCCACATAGTGCTGCTCTGAAATTTATTAATAACATTCCCACTTTAGGTTTATCATTTAGCATATTAAAATTAATATGGGAAATTCATTTTATAAAAAAAAAATTATGTACCAAAGATTATTTTTTATTAAAAAAAAAATGCATATTATATTATAATTCTTTCATATACTTAAGGTATATTTTTAATTCATATATTATCAATAAAAATAATTTTTCATAGTAACACAGTTTCTCTATTAGTCTATACCATGTTCGATAAACATCAAAGGATCAAAAGTTGATTTGAAGGTCCACACGAGTCCCAAACAAGGTGTACAGGGTATACACCGGGACCAGTTAGTAAATGTCAATCAAGTTCCAGCATCCAATGATGGACCTTCAAGCACTTGATTGACAGGGCTATCATGACCAGGTATTTTTGAAGGCGGTGCTTAAAATCTCTGCCTTTAAGACTAAACTCTAATGTGCTCGTGTACTCAAGTTCAGGAATTAGATTTTTTTTTCTTTTAACAGTTAATATTTGGGAAAAAGATACTAATAAAGACGAGTAACCCGGATGAGGTATTTGTCCCAGAATCCAGCACACAGGAAATTACACCATCAATAGACGACGGACTATATCTGGGAGGCCTAGGATCCCAAAATAAAATGATATCCGGAAAAAATAAACTAAGGTAATATATTCATAGTTAAACTTCTATCTACCATTAACTTAATCTCATTTATCAAGTGTTTACTAAAATGAATTTATTTTGTTTTTCTTTAAGTTTTAATGCACCAAAGATTGAAAAATGAGACTTAATACGACTATCTTTTGTAGATCTATCGTTGGTTGCATCTCCAATTTGCAAATAGATAACAAACACTTTCCATTTTATATGGCTGAAAGCAGTAGAAATGTGCATATAGGAAACTGTGATTATAATGTAAGAAGTGAAAATTATTTTAATAATCATTTTGATAATTTTATATATATTGTTTTAGATCTGAACTATATTGTAATTTAACTGTACAATATTTCTCTCTTAATTGTTGGACGTGTTGTATTTTTTTCACTTCAAACTTTAGACATATATCTCGCTTGTCATCTTTGTCCTTATTCTTATAGGCATGGTTTAAGTGTGTTCGATTTGATGATTATAGTCAACCAATTGTACTTGAGAAAGGAAGAGATGCTAAGATTGTGTCTTTTGCTGTCACTCGTGATTCAATGGGTAGAGTTCTCAACTATAAAACTAAGGTAACCTTTTCTTACGAAAAGACAAAGATAGTTGTAAACCTTATTGGACAATGCTACGAAAATGAAATTTTCCAGGAATCATAAAAATATACATTAATTGCTTGGGTTCAAGGGCATCATGTTTTGTCGAAAACAAAAATGAAATCAAATGCCAATGGTCGCAAGGTTGAAGTGTCAATAATTTACATTTTACCCCAGAAATCGACCAATAGACATGTATGTTTTTCGTACCTATTTCTTTTTGGCATATCTTACACTGGATTCAATATTTGTGATAATTAAGTTGATACAATGTACATGTATAGTTGATCATGCCTATTCGACGACGTAAAAACATAACTACGATTCAATCGACAGGTCAAATATCTTACTTAGCCTTCCAACATCATTTATTTTGGACTATTCAAATTCGAAATCAAAAATACGTTCATGAAATATTGAAATAATGAACAGTATCCATACTCAAATTCCATCCAATCAAAACAATTGGGAGCAGAGCAAACAGCGGACCTCTTTAACCTCAGAAGTGAGATTAAGTGCCATGGAGTAGTAAACATCCCCTGTCGACCGGTCACACTCGCCATGCGCCCCTAGTCATATCGAGAGAAAAAACGAAACAATCCGTAGACAATTTGGAATATAAATCGATATAACAGTTAGTGTGATAAACGTCAGTCAGCATTCATGTATGTATACAGTGTGTATAACATATTTAATTATTTTTTTAATTTTCAGATTTCTTTTGTGAATTAGACTTATTCATGGCCCTGAGCGCTAGATTCGGGGCCAAATCTTTCAAATTCTACCAATTAAAATTTATCATTTAATATTCACACAGGGCTGCCAACAAGAACTTAAACTCTATCAAACACCCCTTTTTTATGTTTGTTTGCTGAATTCATCGCTCCTAAAGTTAGGTTAGGCAACATATGGATCAAACCAAAGAGGAAAACTACAGTGATATTTTGACTTTCCGTTATATTTTTGCCTCTTCTGCCCTGGGAATTAGTAGTCTAAAATTCAACCGAAACATTTCTCTTTTCACACAACTGTCATGGGGATTTTTTTCCTCATCTAACTTAGAAGCAGTATTTTCTTTCTGCACTATTACTTAATTTCGGTTTTCAATCATGAGGATTTGAACATTAAAGATTCTTCAAAAGGAACTATAGAAATAAAATTTAATTTTAAAGTTTTGTTGTTCTTCTGATGCTAAACTTTATCTTTGTTGTCCTTTTAAAGGTTTAAGGAGTGGTTAATTTATTTTTTGTAAAATGATCTTATTCATGAATTACAATAATTGTGTGATGTTTTCGCACATACCATATAAAAAATATTCTTTAAAGAGAAAAATAACTTATATGACTGAAATTTAGTTCAATTATCACATCATGTTGTTACCTGTACCTTATCTTCACCCACCCATCATTAAGCAAAAGTGGTGTTTTTTAATGAAAATAAAATATATTTAGTTATCAAAATAACTCTTCAGTCGAACAAAAACATATTTTTCTTTCATTAAGAATTCATTGTATATATCCATTAACAATTGCATGATTTTATATGTAATTATTTCAACAAGCTTTTAAGGAGTCATTGTACATGTATATGAAATCTTTTCTTTCTCTCCTTAAATTAATAAAAAGATGTTCGAAGAAATGTTGACTGTAGTTTATTTATTTTTTTCAATAAAATTTTCAATATTCTCTTGAATTATATGAAGAAAGTAAATTTTCTCGTTTTTTTCCCTAGCATTTTGATGTAGATATCCTAGTGGATGGTAAGGGTATTGAAGTTGTTGACAATAAAGAGGAAGAAAATCATGAACTTCCGTTTCCGCCTGACCACGACAATCATTGGATGATTCTGTCCGTAACCGATAAAAATAAAAGGTAATTAAACATTGGATAATCTGCACATACACTGTAGCCGATAGAAATGTCTTGTTCTAAATTTTGAATTTACCGGGTGGGAGTAAATACAAAATTTAGAACTTATCATGTTCTAAATTTTGTATTTAATCCCACCTGGTACTTTCAAAATGTAGAACATGACGGAAATAAGAAATAATCATCACGACAATCATTGAATGATATCGATGCTGTTCATAACCGATAAAAATAAAAGTTAATCAACTCACCATGACAATTATCGGATGATTCTCTCCATAACCGATAAATATAAAAGGTAATTAAATCACCATGACAATGATTGAATGATTCTGTCCATGATCAACAAAAATAAAAGGAATCAACTCACCATTACAATCACTGGATGATTGTCGCTGTCATCGTAAACTTTCACATTTTCATCTTCTTCTCAAGAACCACTGGCCCAATTTTAACCAAACTTGCCACAAAGTATCTTTGGGTGAAGAGGAGTCAATTTTGTTCAAATGAAAGGCCACGACCTCTTCCAAGAGTAGATAATCATTGATTAGAGAAAAATTAAAAGCATCTTTTTTACTTATTCTTGGCCAGGAAATATGAAACTTCTTAGGTAGTCTAGATGCAAGTTTGTTCAACTCATTACTTTCGGGGGTAGGGATGAGCCACAATGAACCGTCAAAATTTAACATAGGAATGTATAGGGAAAGTTTTTACAAATATTCTTCTCAAGAACAACAAAGCCAAGATTGGTCATATTATTGTGAAAGCATCCTCATGTAGTGTAGATTCAAGTTTGTTTAAATCATGACCCCCGGGGGTAGGTGGGGCCACAATGGTCGATCAAAGTTTTACATAGGAATATAAAGGGAAAATCTTCTTTTCAAGTACAGCAAAGCTATGATTGGTCATATTTACACCCTCATGTGGTGTAGTTTCAAAAGTCTGTTCAAATCATGGCCCCGGGGGATAGAGTCAAAATATGAAATTACATAGCAGATCATAAGATTTCTATTACTTCAAGTTTAGTTTGATAAGCAACTTTAAAATCTTCGTCGATATACCTCAATTTTTATTCTACTCAATATTTTTTATCACATATTTACATAATTATCAATATCTAGACCCCAATGACGAAACAATTGGAAGGGGTTCATGTAATTTCATACCACAGAGTAATTTTTTACATGTGAGGCCTAGGAATAAACGATCTTAATGTGTCCTTTTTACTTATATTTAGGGTAACCGTAAATCTGAATGGTAGTTCAGTGTTTGTTGGGTACAGTCTTGGTTGGTTCGTTGGTGGAAACACACACACGTCAGATTATATCGTAACTGTCGGAGCTTCAGGGGACGGATCTCAAAGTTTTGTCGGTGGAATATCCCGCTTGATAATTGATGACAGGTAATGATATGTGTAGAATTAACACAGAATGCATGGCGTACGGAATAGTTTTTAAAATTCAATTAATCCTTAATATATTCCTATCTTTATTCATATGTTTTTCTTGTTAAAGACTTCCATTGTGATTATGGTATTGGTGAAGTTTAGATACGTTTCTTGGTATATCTGATTAACTTAAATTACAAGTTAATGTATTGTTAGAAACAGGGGTAATAGAAACTACTATTCAATGTGTATTAACTCATTATTAGTATATTTGCGGTAACTGTATTTACTGTATTATGACATATGGTTCATATAGACTTTTAATGATCTAAACTTTTCTCGGAAATAAAAAAAAAATTCAATATTATTCTTTTGCATGCTAGTAATACTTTTAAAAACTTATTTTTTATGTTTACCTTCACAAACATTCTCTAACAGAAAGAAAATTCTTATTTGCTTCTCTTATTCATAAATAGGAATAGAAGGAAATGTAGGAAAAATGTTTTTCTAAGCTGTTTTGATAAGATGGATATTTTTAAGCTTTTTACCAGTATATTATCTCCTTTGTTTGCATTCAAAATAAAGATTTTTTTCTCCTTAGCTGTGAATCTTTGCACTTTGCAGTATGCCTCTAAAGTTTATTATTAAACTTGTCTAATAGTTTTTAACTTCTTATTAGCCAACAGGACAACTTACATGTATATTTAAAACTATTTATTGATGTGTTGCCTATTGTTTTGTCTTTATCGTATCACATATCCATTGGCTAAATGCTAAGGATCTCATTACATCGCAGCACGTTCGTTTGTTTTTGTTTGGCGTCCTTTTGAGTATTTTTCGCACATATTGAGTTGTTATATTATATCTTGCCGATAGAGGGCTGCAAATTTAAATCTGTACTCAGCACACTAGGCTTTTGGGTAGAAAGGTTTTTTCTGACCAGTACATACTGTGACATTGGACCAGTTTACATGGACTGATCCAAAGGACTTGTCCTCACGTCCCGAAGTGTAATTTGAACCCTCAACGTAAGAATAAACCCTTTCCTCTGCGACTCTAGAGCAAGAACTCTGACCACTGCCCTGTCACATTGACTTCGTTAGAACTTAAAGTTGATGTAAGTCATTCAATGACTTTCTCATAAAAATTATCTATAATAAGCATCAAGATATGAAAAGGAAAACGAAATAATGAATGCAAAATGGCTATTTACAAGTATTTTACATGGTATTTTCTTTCTGTATCAAGCTTTGTTCATAATGTCATTCTGTATTTTTGATAACTTTATTTTTTCTTTTACTTATAAAATCTCAGATTTAATATTGTATAATTATCAGATTATCAGAATCAGTATAAGGTGTATATTGAATAGTCATACACTATATCATTATGTACAATTATTTTCCATTGATTTATTTCTAGACATTAAAATGCGAGTTCTTTGGCCTTTCTTTTGTCACCTGATTACAGAAGCAGTTAAATCAAAACGTCTGCTGTATCACACTTAATATTCTATGGCTATAATGGAACTGCGTTTTATTTCCATTTAAGTACATATCATTTACTGAATTGTTAACGTTGTTACTATGAGATCCTTTAATTTGTTAAGATTTGATGTTAGCAGTCTTTCTTGAGACAAAACATGAACTCTCTCTTTATGTCATTGGAAACTTTTCCAGTTTCTGCTGCAAAATTACAAAATTTGTATGTATAATTTTAAAATACCGTGATATCGAAATGTCTGTATCTAACCCATCCTTAAAGACTTTCATATGTAGGTTTATAATACCCTTGTCCTTACAATATTAATGTAGCTAACATGTGTATCATTGTACACGCAGGGAGACCACACTTGACGATTTTAGAAGTTCCCATCACCTGCAGAGCTGCAGACGACCACTAGTAGAATCTCTGGACGTAGCGGACATGTCAGAAAAACCAGTCTGCTGACGAACTGTGTTAGTCATGTGTTTACCGGTGTCTGTCAGACGGCAAAATCAGATTACGTCACAACGAAAGTTCAACATGTTTGTTCAAGGCCCTGACATTTATATATTTTGAATATCCTTGCATTTTTGTACTTCAAAACACCATCTGTGTTTATTAGCATGCATTTTTACTTCAAGTACGCTTATCTTATTTTTTTGTCAAATTTCAGATTAGACATTCGAACACGGGCACTGGAAGTTAATGTAAAGGTGGAGTATTTGCATGTATAAAAAGTCTACATATTTTTATACATGCACATATTTACTAACTTTATCTTCCAGTGCCCGTGCATTCAAATATAATTTATCTTTTTTATGATTTTAGCATGTAGATTTATAATATTTGTGCTGAAGCTCCTTAAAAACCTGTCTATAGACTCCTTTGCACTTGTCTCTGTTATGTCAGTAACGTACTTCTAAGTCAAACACTGAAATAGCAAAGTATTCCACTGTATGTTCAATAAAATTTAAAATTATGCTCAATATATTTATAATAAATGTGTTCATAAAAAATTGTTTCTTCGAGTTGTCGATCTTGGTGTGCATTAAGTGATCTTCGAAATTATGTCAAATGTAATTTACAATTGACCATCAGTAGGATAATTATGCGGTCTACAAAATAAGTCTGCTTATAATAGGGCGCTATTGGAAATTCCAATAGAATGTTGGAAAACCCGGTCTCCAAACAAAGATATTGTCAAACAAAAACTCAACACTTTTAATGAAGTTTCGGATTCCAATATAGATATGGTAGTTCAAAATCATTTTGGTAGTTTTGAATATTAAAAATATTCTAAATTGACATATGATTTTGAAGAATTTCTTCCTTAGAAAGGGGACTATAAGTATAAGCTGCATATGATCCCAAAAATAACTTCTTTTATTCCATCGACAGTGAAAAGACTATTGGGGAGAAAGTCGGCATTGCATTTCGATTCCAAATAGGTGCAATGCAATGACCTCGTCAATAACGTAGTGAATTTTTCAAGCCCGTAGTATGAAATGTGGATGTAATTAGACTTTTTTTATAATATATGTATGGCCATAACAATCGGTATTCAAGCTCAAAAGTCCATAAAAACAATACAAATCAGGAGCAGAACTAACACGGACCTCATAAACATCAGAAGAGGGACCAGGTTAGACGTAACATCAAGACATAAGCGCAGTCATGGACTTCGTTTATACAATATGCCAAATTATCACGAAGATTCATTTATTTTGCTACATTGCCTTTCGTCAGTAATAAATTAGCTCCACAACATATTAACACTGAACTTGTCTTTATGTCCTAAAAATTAATCTTCTAATTGAATTCTTCGAAGACCATACTTAGATACTTCTTCACCAGAATACAGTTGTGATAATGCACGTTGTTCAAAACAGGCTCTTTAAAACTGCCATAATAATTTTGGATCAACCCATCAACTCCTCAACAATAAACCTAGAACAATCAAAAGCAGCAGAAGATAATTTGCAATATTTATTTTTTTTTCAAGGAATTCTGACGGGCACTAACTATCCTTTATCATTTACAAACCTATTTTTATTTTCCTCTGAAGTAGAATTTCTTCAAGATCTTTTACATGAAAATAAATTATAAAACACTTCTCAATCCTTCTAACTTGATACATCTATGACGTTTTATCAGTTAACATTTGTTATTTTATCCATATCGACTCTATATGTCCAAGTGAATATGAAATAAAAGACACCACAAAGTCTTCCAAATTTTCATATGTGGATGTATTATGGACTTTAAACGATAATTACTTTAGCTATTCTATTATTAACTTTCCTTATTTACGCACTTTTATTCCGCTATCACCTGCATATGGTATTTGTGTCTCCCAACTTTTTCACTATTCAAGAGCATGCTTCGAGCACGATACAATTTATACACCTAGACATATGACTAGTATTCACAGACAAGTCGATGTTACAGAGATTTCAACAACCTCATCTAAGTCAGAATTTCGTAAATTCTATGGTTGTTTTAGCAAAGCCTGTTGGCAGATATGGGTTGTATTCTGACTGACTTATCAATAAATCGTTTGACCTTAATTATTCATTTTTTCTTGAAATTGTATTTTTTTTTTATTTTTCATAATTCTTCAGAATATAAAACACATTTTTGTCTTTTTGTAAAACTTTTGATTCAGTTATTTCAATTTCTGAAAAAAAACAATGACTTTTGATATTTTCATAGCAGTAACGAGGGGTGATCAAAAAGTTCGCAAACTATCTCTATATCTACAAAACCACAATTCAGATTAGAATGAAATTCGGTACACACATAGTCATACACAAGTTCTATAAATAGCATATGCTGAATAAAGATTTTCTTCTCGTTTGGGACGTCACAATGTGAAAATGACGTCACTATTTAGGTCACTTGTGACGAAAAATGGTTGTCTCAGTCGAACTCGTTCAACAAACGACTGTACAATTTATTGTATATCTTAGAAATCCCTCTAGAGAATCATATAATAATTTGTACACAGTTTATTGAGATAAATGAGTTCCTATAAATTCAATTAATGATTGGATTAATCGTTTTAGTGAAGGAAGGCTGATGGTTAAAAATGATACTTGTCATCTTACCCAGTGAAAGCAAGTTTGAAAAGATATGTATTTTTGATTAAGCAATTTGCTTTCAAAGACCTCCAATTAGCACTTTGAAAAATAGTTAAATATTTGAACAATGATATAAGTATTAAATACCTAAGATATCGTTTACTTTAGATTTTAAACATATTAGATATGATAAAAAGGATGCACCCATTCTCTATCCACCTTGAATAAAGGTCTCTCCTGTGACAGAAGATTTGTGTTTTAATGGTCGCCATGCTTATTTTTGGAAAGGATATTATTATCCACCCATTCTATTGCCGAGATATGACCATTTCTGACAAATGAACTGTTCTTGTCATAAAAATGAATATAAAACTCATAAAAATCTTTCAACTTTTGTGACAGAACGCTACGGAGGGGGTCACGTGACCGCCAATATCACCTGATTCGCGCATGCGCAGAACGGTGGTTGATGTGCATTAAGATCGGGGAGGATTAGTTTAAAATATAATCAACATTAAAACCAAATATTGTTTCTTGTATGGAAGTTATTCAATTAGTTTGCGAACTTTTTGATCACCCCTCGTATACTATTTGTGTCCTTTATATTACAAGCAGATAATACGATACAGTAAACAAATGAAAAAAGGATTCTATCAGAAATAAAGTATGGTATTTTATATTCATTATCATAGGCGATTGTTTCAAAATCCATAACAGAATATGAAATTATTTAACAAACCACTCTTATACTCAGTAGACAAGATGATGCGTAATCATTAATAATTCTATTTTGATTTTATTTTAACAGTAACCCTCTTGCATTCTGTAATCCCGGTTTTGAATAACAGGTATTACGAGGGCTGTTCAATAAATAATGTCCTGAACTGTATGACATACAATACAGATATCATATGACATTAAGCTTGACTTTCTCTCATTATTGAATCTTTAATGAATTGATAACAGTTTATGTGACCACTTTTCATCACATAGTTTTATTGTGAGAAGCTGGAAAACAAGGGCTATTCGAGACACTGCATTATAAATGAATGGTAAAGAATCAGTAAATTAGAGTGAAATTAAAAGCTTAATTAAAGCTGCCATAAAACTTGTTAAGAATCCCAAAGAAATATTCACTGAAATATGTGAAATTAACAGCAACCAATGCCTGTTTTATAGACAAGTGAGCAGGTGGATTTCAATGATAAAAAAATTATATAATGTGCATCAAAAATGGGCACCGTCCTTGCCTACAAAAAATTATAACAATTAATGTACCGTTTCCCAAATTTCAACAAATAATATTTGATGATGAATGATTGACTTTAAGAAACAAAGCAAATTTGAAAGACACCATTTCGGGAATAGTTCACAGTGTTTTAAAGAAATGTTTGACGGTAAAAAAGCTGAGTACTCAAAGGTCACCCTGTGTTTTGAAAAATGAGTGATAGGTCAGCGTGTACAAATATCTAAACAATTATTTTAAAATATCAGTAATTGTAGTTATCAACGTATGTATGAAATTCAAACAGATAATGAAACTTGAATCTATTGCTTAAAACCCTCAAAACAAAATTTTCAATTAGATGTTCCTGATAAAAACAGCAAATGTCTGAGAAGAGCAAAGAACTGCAAGAGCACAAAGACAAACTTAAATGCAATTTTCTTAAATATTAGTATTATTATTGTTCAAATTTGTGTTCGGGGAGACAGTTTAATTTCTGGAGGAGTCTAGAAAGCAAATTTTTGCCAAAAAATCGAAAGGTTTTTGAGAAGAAGGAACCAGAATCAGGAATCCACTGCATTAAATTTCTTCATGACAGCGTCCAAACCCGCACGCCCTGAAGAGTAAAGAAGTTTTTGGGATAAACGGAAAGTTAATGTTTTTTCACATTAACAATAGTCGCCAGATCTTTCACCTTTTGACTTGATTATAATGTTTTTATAAAGCGCTTTTCTAGCATAAATGCTACTCAAAGCGCTTTACAATACTTTATTACCCTAGCAGACCATAACAATCCAGAATCTTTCTCAGTGCAAGATGCCGTTAAGGCGCTAGAACACTTACATTCTGACAATATCTTTCACTGTCTATAGCCAGGTACGCCTTTTACACTTGGGTGGAGTGAGGAAATTCGTGTAAAGTGCCTTTCCCAAGGACACAACGTCGACTTGCCCCGGCCAGTATTCAAACTCACAATCTTTCGGTTTGGAGTCCGGCACCTTAACCACTAGACTACCGACTTGTTTCCAAACTTGAAAAAACACCTTTCAGAAGGAAGAAACAAGTCCAGGAAATCATAGGACCTGCAATTTTCCATTATACTAGGTTTCATACCCAAAAATAAGTTCTAAAAACAATCAGAAATTGGATAAAAATGTTACGGACATTTGTTTTAATCAAAAGAGAATATTAAGTTAAATTATTAAGACTAAATCATTGAAAGGCGTCTTTTGCTTTTTTTCCGAGCACCGAGGACATTATTTATTGAACAGCCCTCGTACATCTTAAGCCAGCAATAATTCTACCAACTTCAACTTATGCCTCTTTAGGTTTAGAATCTCTTCCAGAACAGTTGCTTTCTTTGCTTTCTTCCACATGCTAGTCATTTTCGTTACTGTCATTGAAATACTTTTTCAATCTTAAGTGAAAGTGTTTAGACTGACCTGACCTTGAAAATTCTTTCATTGAACGAAAAGTTTCATTGAAGACTTCTCGTTGAGAAATTAGAACGATAAGACATAAGTATGTTATCAGTATGTAGCATTTGGTGTTTGACCAATTTCTGAAGTAATGGAAATATTTTCTGTCAAATTTATAGTATTTATCAAAGTACTCTTATTTTAAGTAACGTAATTGTTTATTAGTTATTGGCCTTATAAAAATAATTTTGACATCAAAATTTCTATGCTATGTTTAATGTCATAAACAGTGAAACACGCTTATAATGAAGTACCGGGGCAGATGATTTTGTTTCGTTTTAAAGGTAAAACGTTAAATCAATGTAAAATAAAGTCCCAGGGAATGAAAATCACTTTACAATAAGCGTCAATGCATTATAAGTGTATTCTCTATAACCATGATTTACTGTAGTTTTTCTAGTAAAATTCAAACGATCATGGTTTAGTAGGGAACTTTACTATGGGGAAATACTTTAGAGTTAACTTATTCCCTTGGAAAATATTAATTAATTAGTAATAAAATATAATAAACTGGTCAGGTTTCGAGTGGAATAATAACTTTGGGGAAAAGGTTTGCTAAAATAATTTCGTCATCTGCAAGTTTAAATAAATTCGGTAATTCGGTATTTAATATAGCTAGGAAAGGAGCGGCAAAAATTAATACGTGCAATTTTCAATCTGCTTGTTTGAGTTTTCCTATAGACGACCTCCAACAGTGGTTGTGGATATAAAAGGCAGTCAAAAAAGGGTCTTGACAGTTGAATAATCTTAACATTATCAGGATTTGGATTTTAAAATTATCACCGAACGTCAACTGAAATTACTGTTACATTTAGTTTGTCATGTCCACCTTTTGACAGCACTTGCTATTTGTTTATTACACACATCCTCTCTTCATTAATGAGTGGAATTTTTTTCTGAAATGTCTATAAGTCATATTTTCTCTATATTCCAGGACATAAAATAGCAATCGTCTGTTAGAGTTCGAGAACTGACGAAGAGGATTGGTTATCTTATGTTAAGGAATTGGTCGTCAAATATGGAGTAATCTTGTACTCGGTGGAGGATAGGTCGTTACTGTTAAATACTTCGGTCTTTTAGCCTTCTTTGAACTCCTTGCTTACAGCCGCTCTTCCACATCATAAGATTGTTTTATTGTTTAAAACACGTAGCTCATATACATGTATAACATTTATTTCCATTCAAAAAGCTTTAATTGACTTTAGCTCACGCCAACCAAAGGGTTGGGTTGAGCTTTTCTGAGCAAACTGTGCACAATGTTGGTCATCTTTTTTTTTCAACATCACCTCTTGAATAATTTCGGAGGCAAAATCAAACTTGTAACAAAGCGACCTTTGTAGGCGGAGAGTTCATTTCAAATTAAGAGTCAAAATATGAGGTCTGGATTTAATTGCAAAAAGAAATCAGTCCCTGAAAAATCAGCTGTGATGTTTGGCTCTTGGGTATATTTTTTTATTGGCAAATTTTTAGTTAAGAATTTTTTCAAATCTCAAATTTTAATTAGATTGCGTCTTACAGTGACTCATTTAGTCCAACATATACTAGTACTAGTATATAGTTCATTTACTTGAAGCTTAACTAAAAAATGTTATAGCATTTTGATTAAGACCTACTATAGAAATTGAAGTAATGAAATATATTGAAAATTATTTACAAATAATCGGAAAAAGAAATTACTTGAACAACGTGATTAGCCTGATTTTTTGAATCTGTATTGTATATATTATTTTAGATCAAGCATAACTAGTTATCGCCACCATAATAATCGATTCTGAGTTTTCATAAAAATGGTACACTCAAACTCATAATTCATATTCTGCTATGTTCTGTTTTGTGGTCCTTCTTCTTGGCACCTGGCCACACCTCTGATGTTTTAGAGGTCCGTTTTTGCTCTGCTAACGTTCAATATAAGTTGAAGGGACTTTTGAGCTTAAATACTGTTCGTTATCTCCACTGGCTTAATAATTTCTGGAAAAATACAATTTTTATTACTTATAGATATATGATTATTTTTAAAGGAATCACAATTACCAAAGATAAATAATGAGATCCCATTACACCTAATATATAAATCTTCTTTATATTATTGAATAATCATAAAATGTCCCGGAAGTCAGAAAAAATGGAGGATTCATCCTAACCTATTACTTTTGAACGTGTTAACTCTGCATAAAAAAATTCTTTTCTTTTTTTATTTTGTATGAAACTTCTGTACCAGGATCTTGGAAGATATATTAACCAATTTACTTCAGGATAACGTTTATCATCACAAAGTATTGTGGTTGTAAAAAAAAAAAGTACAGATTTGTATTTGCTTTTTTAAGTTGAACTTATAATAAGATTTCAGTTTTACTTTTGGTGCGTTATCAAGTGCATTTGCTTTTTTAAAAGGATAACAAGACAAAATTTAATATTCTGATTAAGACTTGTAACTTTTGATACTTTCTGTGTGATTTCTCGTCATTATATCTTTCGTGTTTTGTTCCAAAAATTAAATTTTTATCAGCTACAGTATCTACATTTTGAGGGTTTCTATTCTTGTATCATTTAATGCCAAAAAGTATCAAAAGACATTTGTTTATGGCATGCTTGTTAAATGACATTGCAGAGCATAGTAACAAAGAGTACTGATTTATGTCTAAAGAAGATAGGACATTGTTTTTTCACAGACTCAGAAAGTTCACATTCAGTATGCCTAGAACTTTTGCATTGCTAACATTTTGAGGAGTCAGTAGACACATGATTTATTTCAGCAATGCTCCCAAAAGGCTCGTTTATATTTCTTATATAACAACAGGCTTGGAATCACTTAATACCCCAAGATGTAAGGGATGGAGTTTGATAAGACTTGACCCCAAGCGATAGCATTCAAGAACAATATTGGGAGATATAGTTTGTGACTCAATGTAATAACATGTCTCTATAATATGAATATCGGTAAACTTAAGAGAAATTAAGGCTTTATCTTCCTCCATCACTCTGTTATTATATTTAACACTAGTATGGTTGTCTTTTTGAGATCAACGTTTAAAATTCTTATAAAATGAAATTTGGTTTCTTTCTTTTTTGACCTAATTCAACTTTGCGTTATTGTGGAGAAACCATTGAGATACTAGACTAAGATTAAATACACAGTTGTATTTACACAGCAGATGTAACCGGTCGGTAGGGGATGTTCATCCCTCTTGGCATCTGATCACATCTCTCATGTTTTGGAGGTCATTGTTGCTCCGCTCATGATTTTGAATAATTCGTATCGAGTTTTGCGCTTGGGTTCTATTCGTTTTATCCATAGATTTCATGAGTTTTGTGGGATCTCAATATTTATCAATATTAATATTTATGATTTCTATTATAATCAAAATCTCTTCTAGACATTTATTACATTTAGAGTGAAAAGCCTGAGGTAGTTCACAAAACAGAACATAGTAGAGTATAAATGTGCATTGTATATAATTTTGTTGAGATCGATCACTTTGTTATCTTTAATTTTTTCATTGATTGTGTTTTCGTTAAAAATAAAATCGAAATTGTGAAATGATTTTAAACAACAAACATTCAACTGGTATGAAACAAAATGTCATGGAAAAATCTATCATAGGTAGATTCAATGATTCAATACGTTGTCAATAATTGTGGACTTGAACATATTTTATAATGAAATGAATACATGAATGGATTAGGCAGCAGACATAGCCTATATAAGCCCTATCTACGAGTTAATTGTTCCTGAGGAGGTCAGCTCATGGGCATTTGTTACCTACGAAATAAACAAAAGCTTGTCCTTTACGAATAATGATGTCTCCTCAGATCAGACTCAATAATCACTATGTTCGAGTTGTATGTACTTTAATTTATTTCCGAGTATTTATCGCAAATAAGGTCAGACGAGACGTTTCTCAAAATCTGTTTTGTATATCTTCGTAATATATGAAAAAATATTCAAAATTTTGATAACATTCTGATTTTTAAACCAGTTTCTAGACGTTTTCAAAAATCCAAACACATAAACATTTGAAATTGGAAAATTATTTTTATTCCCCAAAAGATTATATAAAGAAAAAAAAACCTCTGGTATCTTGCAGAAATGCCTGGTAAGTTACCTCAATTTTTTGTGAGTAAACATGTTTGAGTAGCAACACTTCAATGACAAAATCTTGGAAAATTTCATATATCATTAAGGAACGTCTCGTCTGTCCCTAAGAGCATGTTCTACGTATGAACAAATTCTTACATGAGATTAGTTATAAACAAATAAGTTGAAAAGCAAGAGTATTAGCTGACTCGTTTAAAGTCATTGTTTTGCAAGTTTTACGGTCAATACAATGACCTTATCAGCAAATACTCTATCAGTAAGTCAAATACTGACTGACATTTTTTATACTAATTGTTAGGCACACTGAATTGACGACAGACTTTAGTTATTTTCCGATCATGACAAGGAGCAAGGAGTATATTTCGAAAATCTTTTGGTTAGAAGATCCACGTTAAAAAGGTTCAGTTTTAAGCATTGTATATACATGTATCGCTGTGTAAAAAAAGAAAAAATACTTTTTTGTCTAAATTTTCATAGTCCATGTGCCTTTTATTTGCAATAATCATTATACATAGCAACTGCTATGTTATTCAAAATAATTTTTATTGGTTTTTAATATACGTATATGCATGCAAGTACACCTGAAAATAATGCCCCACTGGTTTTAGTGATCCAAGTCGTGAGACGTGAAATTTGTAAACAACTACAAATTAAAGTTTTATGTTTTATCTGAAACTTCAACCTTTGTAAGAAAACAAATCTTTTTTACAGACCTTTTAATGATATGTCGATAAAGAACAAAATTCCTGGAAATTTTAAGTGTTTTAGTCAAAACAATTTTCGTTACACTTGAAAAGAAGGTTTTGACTTTTAAAGCAACAGTTGAGATCAGCGTAACTCTTGATTAGTATAGAAACCGTAATACCCCCCATCCCCAACCCCGCCCCCCAAAAACAAAACTAATTCGGACGCTTATCATTAGTAAAGATTGAATAATCAAAGGTCTCAGAAAAAAACTCTAAAATGATTAAATGTACTCTTAGTTCACTTCATTGCTGTTCTTTATACAGAAACCCATGTATTGAAATCGTTATCATATACAACATTGCTTACATGGCTTTCTCAGTGGTTGTTTACGTTAATTTTATCGATATTGCTGTCATGTACTTTTCTATGAAAATACTTGTAAACGAAGGCTCAATTATTTGAGTATAGGTACATGAATTTAAAAGTGACCATTTCCTTTCCTCTTTTACCGTTTGTGACACTGTATTACACTCATACTTTTAACTTTTCCATGAATGTCCCTTCTGTTTATATCGGCCTCACAGTGTCGGAAATGCCTCATCGGAGCTTGTCGTTTACGTCTATGCTGTACAATTCTTTGCTTCATAAATTCTATGGCACCTTGCCTAATTGCTTTAGTAATCAAATGTTGTTTGTGCACATACTCCAACTATGAGTGGTTCGAGCGATGTAATCTTGTGTTTTACCTTGACAAATACAGATTCGAGTTATGATTATTGTGATATCTATAAACGTGGAGTACATCTCAATAAGCAGTTATTTTTATACATTTGTCATTTTTCATCAGTTTATCAAATAGTAGCATAATTTTTATCAAACATCTAGCAAGGCAAAAAGTAGTTACAACTGAAATATAGTCAATCGATTTACGTGAAATGAAACTTCGGTTAAGATAAATCTTCAGTTTTTGTCCTTTTAAAACTGTGAATCTTTCTTTCTCCTGTATTTTTATGACATGTACTTTAAAGGTGTAACTTGGATTGAAGTGTCGATTATACTATTTTTTTGATGGGGTAATTCATCTGTGAAAAAGAAAACTTGTAATCTATGTTTCGTTACTGATAAGATTATGGTTTTGAAAATTAAAATTATTTAGTGAAATGAAAATCTGAGAAATTAAATATAATCCCGGTTGATTAAATTCAACTGCAGGAGCAGAGTTGGCTTGATTAGACTGATCAACAAATCCAATGACCAAATTGTCATGTAAGTTCTTAATAATTTATTAGTATATATATAAAAATAAACATACATGTACATCTCTTTGCAACAAATCCATTGGAGCTGCAAAATAAGATCTGAAATCCAAACAAACTTTTATACATATATTTTCTCTTTATCCCGCTTTTCTCCCGTTTTACTTGTGAAGAAACACTCCTGAAAAACAGATTTCCCTTTCTCATACATAAGTGAACCGAAAGCAGATTTACTTTCTCATACTTTAGTGAACCGAACATTCACAACCGTGCCCATGACATACATATATATTATATAGGTATTGTACTCACCTGCGAGTTCAGGTAGGACAAAATCCCGGTCAGCAGACTGACGAATGTATTGTGAATATCTTGTCCTCTGGTTAATATATTACCTTGTCTATTTCTCTTTCTTGTACGAGTATTCGTTATATTAACCCGGATTCGAGGTGAGAGAAGGAAACCTTAGTCATGGTGTGATGTATGAGATCTGTCAAAAATAAAATCAACTGCGGGGGAGTGTGAAGAATTGTCATTTTAGTTGATGTTTACCAAAAAATTGCTTTAAATTTATATTTTCTATGCGTCAGTAGGTTTATATGGGCCTTCAAATCATGCTGCTTAGATTTTACAGACATGGATGATTCACTCAAATGCATTGATATTAAACCAAAGAGAAAAACATGTCAAATCAACATAAAAATTGTGCATGTCAAATCCTATCATATTCAAATGTGACTATTCATTGAATTATTTGCTACATAACATTTTAGATCTAGATATTGGCATGTCATAAATAAAAAGTATTTCAAAAAATAACAAATACCGGGTTTGAAACAACAGCATTAGAACACAAAGTATCAAAATGGTACATTTCCTCCTATATTTCTAATGGACTACTGAGTAATTTATTCGCCATTTTATTGTAGCTTACGTTGATAGTAATGTTAAACAGTATAATTTTTTTTCAATCTTCTATTCAACTTGCAATATTGAAAACAGGTCAAGCGTATTTGAAAATTCATGTTCTTACTCTTTCTTGAAAGTATATAGGTATAATTATGATATCTAGGGTTCAGGTGATAGATTTTATTGTATTCAATTCTTTCATTTATTAATGATAGTACATTAATGTTTATTGATTTTCGTGTAACTGGCAGATTTAGATTTTTAAAGCAAATCTTTTAAAGTTACGGCATATACAACTGTTATATATCAGCGATTGTTTCCCTTTGCACAGAGCATACTGATTTGATAAAGTATCCCATTCAAATTTACTTACGTATGAAGATTTACTTTCAGATTTTATGCAAAGAAAAAAATTACGTAAATAGAGATACTAGTATTAGTTTGTATGAACGTTTCTTTTCTTCTAAATTGTCATGTAATTCTTCTGCCCTTCATTGAGTCTACAATTTCAATCTAAGATTGCTAACTTGTTAACAGTCTACCATATATTCAATAAACTGAATGTAGGGCTAGGCTGTTTATGATGTCCACCAGTTTTTGTTACATAAATAATTGGTTTATTTTTCCTATACTATTATTATTGCTTCAGGCCGCTTTGAAATCATAATAGGAGAGGTTTCATGATGGAACAGTATCATTTTGATAGCATTCATGTTGTAACGATACTTCGTTATATGCTGATAATGTATATTTTTGTGTATGTTGATACTTAGTACTTAAATATTCGCTATTACTTCTTAAATACATGATGATTGTTTGTCTATGTGCTGATACTTTGTATTGATATATATGTTAATACATGTACCTGTAGCTTCTTTATGTTGTAACGATGCTTCATTATTTATACTGATACTGTACATTTTAATGCATGTTGATAGTTTGTATTTAAGTATTTGATGATACTTCTTTATTATATGCTGATTATATGTTGATGCTTGTCTTTATTACATTGTGATAATTTTTCTTATTATATATCATAAGCCTTTTTTCTGCTGGCACTTCTTCGTTTTGCTCTTATACTTTAACATTATGTGATGATATGTAATTCTATGTTTTTATTTTGTTAACATATGCTTATCCTTTGACTTCACATGATGATACTTTTTCATTACATGGTGATGCTTTATGTAACGATATAAACTCAATTTTTATCATGGTGAAGTATTAACTTTATGTTGGAGTCATGCATGTATTGGAAAAAGTCGGGTTGCATATCAATGTTTCGAAATGGGAAAAATACACCAGATGTGGTTTGTAAGCATTTTAAAAAAGAGACGTGATAATGAATCTTAGAATGAATGTGTTTTAAAATACTACATTTATTTTTCCCAAGTAGTTTGATTTTATCTTAAATGAAATATATGGAAATAACTAACAGTATTCAGGCTCAAAAGTCCATTCAGACAATACAACTCAGGAGTAGACCAGACACAGACCTCTTAAACATCACAGGTGGGATCAGGTACCAAATCTCTTTTCCAACATTGTCTATGTAATTTTTCTTTCTGTAAACCCACTTTTATTTAAATAAAATGAAACCGTTGTTCATTGACAAATAGTTATTTATAATCTTTCTGTCATCCATCTGAAAATCATATAGAAAGTGGTTCATGTCAGTTCAATGTAGTTATATGGGATGCTTACTTCTCCATGGCACCTGATCCTTTCTCTGATGTTTTTGGGGTCCCATTTTGCTCTGCTTCCGATTTTTATTGTTTGCATGGACCTTCACCTTATAATTAAATACTGTTAGAGTGTTAGTATTCTCCATATTTCTTAATAGAAAGTCATGTGGGATCCTAAATTCGAATTTGGTTGAGATAATGGAACCAACCACATTTTTCATACTAGATTTTCCCACTCGATCATTGTCTTGACTCTCTTTCTCTCCTTCAATCATTGACGGCTTCAAAGAATGGAGGCGTACAAGGCGAGGACAATCCCCCGCTCTGAAAAAAGACATTTCTCAATTCTAAAGTAGTATTTTTTCAAAATTTTATGGTGTATACCAACTTTTACACATCAAATTCTGTATTTCATTATTAAATAATTTATTAATAATTTATTTTTCACTCATGTTTTTAAGACATTTGAAACCTAAAAAAAAAAAGCTTCACGTATGATTCGAACTCTTTCCAAAGCGCTAGTTTGGTCCAAGACCAACCGCTTTTACCACTACGCTACGAAGTATATGCATTATTGACGTCTTTCAGTGTGATTTAAATGAACGTGTTTGTTGAAGCTTAAATTTTTTTCAGAAAAGTTCGATTTTCATATAGAATGGGTTCAGATTCCATTTTTGAACAAATGAAATAGATTATACATTTACGTTTCCATCATTTAAGCGTTCACGAAGACCCATTCATGTTCAAAATTCGTTTTTTATAGCTCTATTAAACCCATTTTCCACTAAATATGCTTAACTGTCAACTTTGAAAAAAGATTATCAAATGATAAGTCGTTCAATTAAATAAAATAATAAAATGTTTTGAAGAGGACATTACTGAGAACATGATTTTAGAAAAATATAACTTTTCTGTGAATTTTGAAAATTGAGAAACATTTTGTCTCAGAGCAGGGGATTCTACACGCCTTATACGCCCTCTTTCTTTTGGAGAGACGACTAATGATAAACATATTGAAACCCTTGTTTTCCCAATATATGCAATATTTCCACACGAGCTGAAATTAATGTGCAGCTGATACTTTTGACATTATTATGAGAGTGCTCTAAATATGATTATTATTAAGCATTTTATAAAATGAAATATAAAATACAGCATAAGCATGTAATGTAAAGTGCAATAATGGGCATTTCATGTTAACATTTGCATATAATGTAAATTGTTAGCATGAAATACATGGAGATAATGTACAGTATTCAAGCTCAAGAGTTCATTAAACTATACAAAATGAGAGCAGAGCAAATACGGACCTCGAAAACATCAGAAGTGGAATCAAGGGCTATATGATATAAAATATTAGCATTTGATGTAAATAAAAAGCATATAATGTAAAGTTTTAATATTAAGCATATAATGAAGAAGTATCGTTACCACATAACTGATGTCCAAAAAAGCACTTAAGGCGTTCAATATTTGCACATTTGAACATTGATAATTATACAAAGGTGCTTCAGCAAATACAGGTTTTTTAATCATATATATAGAGTTTGACCATCACTCTTTCTTGCATACAATCTATTTTTCAATTTTATTATAGCAAGTAGTTTATTTCTTAGATCCATCCATGGATGGTAATAGTAATTCTTCTCTTATGAATTTTAAGGAATCATTTTTTTTAAACTAAAAAATAGCATAATATTTATTTGTAAGATCAATAATGTTGTTTCTTTGGTTTACTCAATTTTTTTTATTGTTGAATTCTACATATTTAATTTTTAATACTTAGTATATCAACATACAGTCTGTATATACATAATCTAAAAAGGTAATGGGCTCATGAAAAATGACACAAAATGTACACAAATCAAAGTTTTGGTACTCAAAATTGTTTGTATATTCGGTATTAAAAAAACTATCTAAACCATCAAAGTTAAATATATCTACAGTGATACAAAAAAATATATATTTTGGTTTTTTGACAGGCATATAAAAAATAATTTTACCATTGGATTACAAGTATTATGTGAAGATTTCTCCAGACATAATATATTCAAAAATTAAAGGAACAAAAGCTAAGACATCATTGGACATCAATATTTAATAGGCGATAATAAATGAGCAAAATTTTATAGTCACTAGTAATCAAACTTCCTTTTCCTTTAATTATCAGACTTTTTAATGAAAAATTAATTAAATACCATTCAAATTAGCAACATCTTTGGTCTGGTTTCAGTGCGCTAGTAATAAAAAAATATATACAAGAAATGTTTTACTTTGGTGTCTTTTTACACATTTTATTGTTTTTATGTACGCCTAAAATTAATGATTTATTCCTGTGGATCTGCTGTTGTAGGTGTGTCAAGTTCTTAAATATTGTCCTTGACCTAAAAAAAAGTATTCACTCCTAGTTCCATGAACTATGTGCACTTGAAGGGGTGTCCAATGTTTGACCTAGAATTAATCTTCTAGTTATTGTTATCATATTTATCAATGAACAAAGTATAGATCTCACCAAAAACGTTATTCTAACCCAAATACTATGGAGTTTTGTGAAGTTATGTGCATAAAAATATATTGATTCCTTGAAGAAAAAAATTTACATTTATTCTTTAAGCATATCTGTTCCTCTCTTATCTAGAAAAAAAATTATAACACTATTGCTTGACTTATTGTATTATTATGTATACAGTGTATATGTTTTTTTTTATCATGCATCATTTGCATGGTAGATGTATTTGCAAAAAAATTGAATTGAAATTATAAGTTCATTTCTTTTCTTTTTGCAATTGAATTATTTTGTCCAAATATCACTTCTTCCAAATTCATTCTTAACTATTAACTATTATATAGATTATAGATCATATTTAATCAAACCTTTTTTCGGTACTTTACAA
>PRKT01000049.1:1820672-1834553 GCA_003671525.1 Saccostrea glomerata
AATTTGTAGACACTCTAAGTGATGTCAGCACCATGTCTAATCGTGTCTTTTGTTTGAATTCGTAGACACTCTAAGTGATGTCAGCACCATGTCTAATCGTGTCTTTTCCTTGTAGATAATGTAGCTGATGTCAGCATCATGTCTAAAATTGTGTGCGATTAGACACTTCCAATGTAACTGCTTTCAGCGTCATGTCAAATCGTGTCTTTTCAAGTGTTCTTTGGGGAAAAAACTATTTTAACACTGACAGAAGACATGTACAAAAGAGATTTTTCGTCTTGATTTGCTTTTTTTTTTAGCTTTTCTTTCCGTATTTTTGCACAATTGTAAAGTAATTTTTCGAAGTCGTTTCTGTATGCTCCATAATTATATTATTTTAATGATGCATGTACAAGTGATTTTAAACTTGCAATACGTTGTACTTTATTTTGCATGTTGTTTTGTATATGATTATTATTATTTTAAGACAGCCATATGCATACACACACGTGTAAATTTTGCACTCAAGCATGAATCAAACTATAGCTGTATTTCTCTTTGAATATTGGCTAACACAGTGTATATTGGCATTATATCGGTAATATGGTTTCTAGCGACGAACAAAAAATCCCATGAACTAGTCAATAAAATAATCCATAAACGACAAAAAAGGCAGCTGTGATTGTTTTCTGGTCCTCGCAATAAAAGGTCAATTTATGTATGTTAGACAACCTGATATTTGGCTAAACGTATAATAGTTTGCTTCTAGCGTTATCAAAGGATTTGCATTCCTTCAAGAGAAATATAAAAGAAGATGAATCACATATTTTTAATATTTTACAGAAGCGGAAAGTTAATCGGTCACTTAATTTTCTGAATCACTTGTACAAATTATGTAAATTCGAAGAAAGTGATGATTTGCATCTTCTGATGGATGATTGCTGGGCACCTTATCAATTATCTTAACAGTAGAGAATAGGTTTATATATAATCCTGCAAAATACACATTGCTTGTGCAATTCATGAGATTGCAAAAAGATTTCTTGTAGCAGATTTCATGTTATGCAGTGAAATATGTCAGAAAGACAGAATGTGTAAAAGAAATATGATGTGGTATACTGCATGACAATTGCACATGTAGCTTCGGGAATCCCCCGTTATGTTTGAAAATGGTATCGATTTAATGTTCAGTCTGAAATTGATCGATATATTTACATTTTATGTTCATATCCTTATTTGTATTTTGAAAGCATACTATTTCTGACCATATTTGCCTATATTTTTGGCATACTTGTGATTATTTTAATTTTTCCTGTTCACCGTACTGAAATCACGCCAGAAAATATGCTGTGTCTGCTCTCTCTATATCTTCCTTGTGTTTTGTGTGTTAGACATGGTATAAATGTCAGTTGACGCTATGAAACATAAATATAAACCGCCGTATGCACGAAAATACGACATGACAAGGGCTGATATTGCTCTTGAAGTCATTATTTCCGTCTTTTGAATCATATTGGGAAACACTCGACTAGCAATGGAAATGGGTCGTGCTCTAAATATTAGAACTGGCTTTTTAAGGGGAAGTAAATGGAAGGGTTTAAGTTTCTGTCGTCATAAAATCGATTCAATCGGTACAATCTTGACGTCAAATCTGCAATTTAGTTCTGGGAACCTGGTATTTATAGAAAATCAATGGCAAAAACTGGAGGCTTGGGAACTACACGTGTATACTTTTTTATCCTAAGCCTGCTTTCACCGAGAAAAGTCAAAAATAAAACATCATCGTTATTGCTCCTCTAAAATTCCACCACTACGTATGTACAAATTGTGTAGTGTTTCTTATGTATGCAATTTAAATAAATTACAGTTACGAAACTATTTAAAATTATTTATGTATGCAATTAACGCAAATAAATCCTCATTTACTTATAAGATTTTTTTCTTTTCGTGGAAATGGCGAAAATACTTTTCTAAATACTTTGAAATTTGGTTGTTAGAACATAGAATTTCTTTATGTAGTATTTCAAAAAAACCTATAATAATGCATGGTTCAAGACAGAGAAAGAAAGTACAGAAGAACAACTAGCTACACGTAAAGGATTTTACAACCTACGAAAAAAGCGTTTATGTTAAATTTTCAAAATATCAAAAAACGAATCAGATGTTCCACTCTGTTAATTATGGCAATGCGTCAATTTTGAAACAGGAATTATAGCAGCTGTAGAAGGCTTTGTCATGTTGTTTATCAATCATCGTAGTGATTGATATTTACACTCTTATCTTGAAAGATCTTTATTTTCCATAGCTTTTTTTTAAAAAACATACATGTATTAAATTTTTCCATAAGATTTGAAAGATATAAGCAATGAAAAATGTGATTTTTTTTTCATCTCTAATTAAATAATTTTCAAATAATCTGAAGTTTAAAACATTAATAAGTATGTATCACACTTATATTCTTTTTTAATTCTACATTTAGACATGCATGTACTGTTAACTTACTCGGCTGGACTTCTTTTTATTCTCAAAAATATTGATCCCTACCCAGGAGATGGTATAGTTTATTATTGTGGTATGCATTTTCCAACAGAATGTTCCAACTACAGCAGATCTGTCCAGATTTAATATAAGCATCGGACAAACAAGAAAAGGAATGCTCTAAATTAATGTAGACGAGTTCTCCCTAAGGCATAAACCTACAGTCGTTCTCTTTCTACGTTGCTATAAATACATAAAAATATGCGTGTATATATTTGACCAAAATAGCTTTGCGTGAATACAAATATATATGTTTTGAGAAAATTACATTATATGTGTGTAAATATTATATTTAAATAAAATTTAGGGGTCTTGGAATCATAATTTATAATCTAAAAATATTCTCACATCTTTTTAAGCCCACGTGTAAAATCGAATTGTACCAATTCGACCTATGGATTGAATGTCCAGTCCACTTTCTGCCATTGTTCTCACATTCTTGACGTCAAAGGGTTCAATTGGATCAGCAAGACTGTTAGCAGATGCACCTCTCCTTGCAAATAAACAAAAATATTTTGTTTTCTGTTCAGAGGGATTTTGCTCGTGTTCTTTTTTTTATAAAAAATACTTTTAACTAAATGAAATGCAAAAGTAATGAAAAAAGATCTTACTTCAATAGTTGTAGTGATGCAACAACCTTGAAATAATCGTCCAGAAATTTTTCTCTGGCAATTGCTAAAATATTAAATCACATACACATATGTAATTAAGAATCTATCCTCTCTGTTTTTTACTTAAATTATCTTCTATAGTCAGGTTTAACTTTTTGCAGTTCCAAAGCATGCATGCATTGAATTAAATTTATAGTTCGTGGAGCTTTTGTATTTAATTGCGTCCTCTGGAAATCTAGTTTCAAGCTAACAGATGAAAGGATACAGTCTTTCAAAAATTGTATGAAAACTATTTGGAATTTATCGTGTATATCAATGTAACGACAGAAACAAACGCTTGATTGATCTGAAGAATGATGGGAGAGCTTCGAAAGTCTATACTTATCGTCAAAGGCAGTAACGACATCACTCACATTCAATCAATATAAGAAATTTACATAAAAAAAATTAAAGTTTTGATTTCGCAGACCACTTAATATGGAAATTTATCTGGTCCTTGTTTGCATTGGCGGAAATAAAAAGGTTGCTTGGGGCAGCTGACCTTGTCATTGACAATCACTGTCAGTCAGGCAGCCAATTAAAAGCTTCATTTTGAACTCTGTTTTTTTCTGTTTTCATTAGTCATCTGTCGATTACACTGAAACAAACGCAATGCTATAGAGCTGTTCCTTGTTTACTATTAACATCCCCAAGCAAAAGAAACATGAGAGAATGAATTGAACTTTATTGAAAGGAATATTGGTCAGAGACATAAATAACAATTACCTATGGGATTTTTTCAGTACAAAAAAAAACTTGACCAATGTAAAATAAATCATGTTCAAATTTTTGATTTTTAGGGCAATTGTATCAGTTTTATTTAGTTTTATTAAATCATCCCAATGTGTGTGTTTAATATTATATTTTCTTTTGAATGCAAAGAGCTGAGATGATTTTTTAATAAAAGGGAATTAAAGTAGGGCGAAATGTCAAGGCTGACATAAAGCTACTATGATGTCTATCATTTGGAATATTTAAATATGCACTCTTAGGGATTAACAGTTGAATGACGTAATGAATGTTATTATTTCATTTTTGAATGCGTGAAAATGGAGGGCATATTCAATAAAGGTGCAATCCATTCAGACGTGTTCATTAAATGTAATCTATTGAATGCACAATGTATATCTTTGTAAACTGTTTTGCTGTCTCTCAGGAGTATAGTCACAATACCTACACTCAAGGATAGGATTGGATTGATTTACTGGGATGTTTGAATAGATTACCTTATTATTTTTCAACAAGAGTTCCGTTTCGAAGGAGCTTTAAAGCAAGAATAAACAAAAGCAGAAAAGGGAAAGTTAAAAGAATGGGAAATAAAAATTACTCTTAAAATTTAAATATATATATATATATATTTTTATTCTTTGCAGTAATAAGTATATGTACCGGGTATATAAGTAGTATTTAAAATTCAACACATATCATTTATCTCTTTGCAAACAGTGAACGGCTTATAACAGTTTCCTCACGCAATAAAGTCGGCATACAAATAAAAGATCACATTTTAAAAAATAAAAGAATTTAACATAATAAATATAATCATTTCTTGTGTTTCTGAATTGAATTTTAAAAAAATTGGTTCAAAGGCTATTTTGCAGCTGTTTAACCATCAGTGAAAGACGTTATATTGTGTATTCAAAAAGAATCCTTATTCTGTGTACTAAGCATATAATTGCATGGATAGAAACACTCTTTAATGTGTAGCATATTATTTTTGAACGTCGAAAGTGTTCATCGTCACCATATACATATTGTGAATTGTAACATTTCCTTGTACCATATTGAACATAGCAGCCAATAGCCTATACTTTTGCAGACAAAGTGTAACTTTCCTTTTTTCCGAGACGTTTTGCAAACAAAACTTAGAGATTGAGTTTATTTGCATATATTCAAAATCTATAAAGTAAAACGAAGTATATGTAAATGAAATAAACATTTCTTGACAACTTATGCTATATTCGAGAAAAGAATTTGTATGCAAAGTGGAAGGAAATTTGGGTTTGCAGGTATTGAACCATTTATTGTGTAAAGTAAAATAAATGAGGTTAAATTCATCAAAGAATATCTCCGGATTAACCCTCATCAGTTAAACAATAACTTGAAAAATCAATGAACATCGTTTCCTGTGGGTCTTATCCAGGAACATTGTCACGTGACAAAAGGGAAGCTTACATTGTACACCCTGATCGATTAAACAA
Organism: Saccostrea glomerata; assembly: GCA_003671525.1. Classification (NCBI taxonomy): domain Eukaryota; kingdom Metazoa; phylum Mollusca; class Bivalvia; order Ostreida; family Ostreidae; genus Saccostrea; species Saccostrea glomerata. The sequence goes on from PRKT01000049.1 coordinate 1,826,041, forward strand.
GCTCCGCTAACCCAAATATAGTGTAGTATCTTACACGTTCTTGGGGGGAACATGACTGCTCTACATTTATCCTGATAGTCATCTGAAGCTTTCCTATCATTCCTTCTGTAGAAATTGATCTTTTTGTCTATGGACGCTGGAGAGCTTTTCTGGAAGGGGTCAGTGACATTATCAGTCACTGACAATATGCGTCTACAAAAGGTTAAAAAGGAAGTGGTATTTTTGTCCAAAATGATCAATATATCCAATGTTGCTGTGATCATTTACTGTTGGTTATTAATATAACGAGTTCCACGTTGAAAGGAAATAAGGGTAATATTGGTGTAGCGGTAATTCTACACGCTATTAATCTCATTAATGACCCCGGCTTGTCATCAGAAACTTCTTCTGATGGTAGGACTGTGATATTTGCCTAAAATATATTTGACCAAAATAGCTTTGCGTGAATACAAATATATATGTTTTGAGAAAATTACATTATATGTGTGTAAATATTATATTTAAATAAAATTTAGGGGTCTTGGAATCATAATTTATAATCTAAAAATATTCTCACATCTTTTTAAGCCCACGTGACCTACAATAGCCCGTCTATAAGTGGCCGCACTAAGATATATGACAAGCCTTGTTAGAAATATACAGGTGACTGGGAGTAACTGCAAATATTACATACCTTGACACTTTCGTACTTGACAAGGTTTTTCACAATATACGTATGTGATAGGTATACTTTATAAACAGTCCAAAACCACGTGATATTCAAGTAAGGGACCCACCCTTCAAGGTCATTAACACTTTCACCTTTCAAAACTTTACTGTTCAGTTTCATTTTGCTTTCGTGAAACTGCGAACATTGGTTTTCCATGTAAACACTTTTTCCTTCTCAATCACTTTAATAGCGGTACCATTTTTGGTCGATGTTAATTTTGGTCGTTAGAATTTGTTCTGATTCTACGTCCTGTGTTCACCCACATCGAAAACTTCAAGTTATGTTCATTCTAATAGTGTCATATTTCTTAATAATATGTGAAGTAATACAAAAATTCCATTGTACTTGTTATTATGATACTGAGACGAGAAATTTGAATTTTCTCCAAGCTAGATTCTCTTGTGAAGTTTAAGGCAGGTTGATTCAATTTCCTTTTACTTTCTTGTTCTCTTCTCAATATCAAAGTATGTACGATGTTGACCGATACTTTACTTTCTCCTCCTTGAGTTTCATGTTGAAATCAATACCTTTTAGTACTAAATATTTGCAAACTACTGAAGTGTCAGTAATATAATATCCCATTCTTTTGCCTCAATGTTGGTCATGTTTTAATTTTACTGTCGCCTATATTGTAGGCGTTTACTGAAAATTGATCAATCCGTCTAAATATTTGATATTTTTTACTCTTCAGTTCCTTTCTCTTTCTTTTCAGCCATGGTCAAGACGAAGTCAAATTAAATTCAACTTCGTTTCAAAAATTGATGAAATGCATGTTTCATATTTTAACTCATTTATTCAACAGTCAACTATCATAACATGATAGTACCATGCTTTTTACTCTTAGCCAGCAAGAATATGGAAATATGACAACATGTAATGTTCAAATATAATAAAATAAGAAACGTTTAAAAAGGCAAATTTCAACGAAATATTATACAAGTACGTTAAATACCTGTCTCTCTCTCTCTCTCTCTCTCTTTCTCTCTCTCTTTCTCAATCTCACAGAATCACATATTTATCACAACGTAACAGAAATTGTACACACAAAAATTTGCTAAAGAATTTTAAAGCCTCGACTGTACATGACTATATTAAATATAGGAGGTGGTATAAACAAAGTATGAGTTTGGTAATATTGTATAAAATTACACATAAATTTTAGGAGGGGAAAAACACAAAAAAAAAATTAATAAAATGCCATTTATAAAGCTATTAAAAGGCTCAGATCTACTGAAGTGTAATTTGTTTGGGGAAGAAAAACTTAACAAATAACGACGTTTCAACATAAGCACTATTGATATGCTGCCAATTATAACAGACAACGAGAACAACATTCATCAACTATGTAAAATGCAAAAAATGACACTTGGCAACACATTAAATGACTATAATAAAGCTTGTCTATACATAACAGTATACTGTATAACTTTTCCATTTTCTGAGCCGTCAAAAACGAATTACCTCGTCTTCATTTCCCGCTCAAACATGGACAACCTTACGTCATTTCTATTTATAGTAAATATAATCACCGTTTAAATGACTATAATAAAGCTTGTCTATACATAACAGTATACTGTATAACTTTTCCATTTTCTGAGCCGTCAAAAACGAATTACCTCGTCTTCATTTCCCGCTCAAACATGGACAACCTTACGTCATTTCTATTTATAGTAAATATAATCACCGGAGTCCCTGATGACAGAGTGAAATGATTTTTTTGAGCTGTCTTTATATTTTACTGTCTTTTTATAAAGAGGACGTTGTAACTATATGAGGGATTGAGGTTGTGTTAGGCCCGCTAACACTTCCTTGGAGAATGTTTGTGACCATGTCGCTTGTGGAGGTAGCCGGGGGAAGTGGAGCATTTGAAGCCAACATTTTTGCCTCTTTCTTGATCTTCTGTTTCAAATGCACTTTTGCGTGTCTTTTCTTTTCGTCACTTCGGGCAAATTTTCTTCCACAAACGTCACATGAGAAAGGTTTCTCGCCCGTGTGTGTTCGCACATGAGTTGTTAGATGGTCACTTCGACTGAATTGGCGCATGCAGATGCGACACTGAAAAGGTTTCTGTCCAGTGTGAATGCGAATATGTCGTGTTAGTTCATCACTTCTGGAAAATCGACGATCGCAACTTTCCACTGGACATGCGTATGGTCGCTCGTGAAGTGGAGTTTTGCTTGGCCGATTAGGGTACTTTCTAGGCTTGACTGGCATAAGTTTGAGTTGACCTTGTTGGTAGGGCTGGATAATGGATGAAGGCAACGAATGTTTCGATGGGGTACTCTGAGATGACATGCCGAAATCGGCTTGAGACGATGGAATTAAAAAGTCATTTGGTAAGTCACTAATGCCTGGTTCCTGTTTTATGCTTGGAACTTGATACTGAGGCTGTTGATAGCTTTGTTGGGAAACATTAAGAGCGTTAAAGTCTGGTAAACCAGCTTGGGATGGCTGCACTGTCCATTTGAATTCTGTGTTTTGATGTGTGTTCATGTCACTGACACGCATGTCATCTGTAAAGTGAAGGACAGTTTGTGGTGTCATTGACATACTTGTTGACACTGGATAACTAATGTTCATGGGCTGTTGTTCACTGATCATGGGCTGCTGTTGAGAACATGAACTGAATACTGGAGGCTGTTTCACTTGAGTTTCGAAGGTGCGAGAGTAAGGGGGAGGTGGACTAGTGTAATCCAATGACAAAGGCTCGCACACTGGAATCTGAGGTTCTGGAGTTGATTGAGTAGAGCTTGGGGTCAAAGGTCCGGGGGACCCAAACCCTGTGGAGTAAGCATCGCAATCTGGGATTCCCATATCAGGCTGTGGGGAGCCCGTATGTGAGTGCTGTGAGTGCTGAGATGTTGTGGATGGAGCAGGACTGAAGCATGACTGCTGCTGTTGATGGCACTGGTAGGAATAGTCTGGAATATTGTGACATTGAGGCACAGATGTGGCAACTTGTGCCTGAACCTGTGTTGCTTGTTGGAGGATGCTCAGTAAAGGGGACAGTGGAGCAAAAATCGGCTGTCCGCCAGTGCCTGGAAATAGCTGGTCCGCTGTAGTTGTTGAGGGCGTCACTGAGGATGTGACGAGGGTGCCCTTGTACTGGATGCGGTGAGTGATGCCCTGCTGACTAGCTTGGTCAAAGGAAGGCTGAGTTTGTTGAAGAGTGCTTGGAACTGCACCGAAATTTCGCTCGGGGATGGTGATCTGAGCTTCGATGTTTGCTGAAAAATAAAAAATATAAATATAAATAATTTTTGTATTTAATACGAATTCTCGAATATTAACCTCGTCTGCATCCTATAATTAACTGATCATTTGTTCGGTATCGCTGTCGTCATAAATCAATTACTGTGAATAAGGAAAAAATTGCAGCTATCGACCCTACTATTAATGACATAGGGTTTACGCACGAGACCACTCAAGATATGCGCCTATGACGTACATTGTACGAGAGCAGTGTAAGCTCCGCCCATTGACCCTTATATAGAAATGTTTGCGTAGGCGATTTTTTGATGTGGGAGACCAACATAAACACAATAACGTGGTTTTACTACGATAAAATTTTACTACAAAGTTACTCTACAGACCCCAAGTCCCCAAAATGCCGAAAAAGTCCTAAATTTAACGTAGTAGCTCGACATTCCATTTTATGAATGAACTGGTAATCGACATTTGCTGACGCACATAGCAGCATGAATACAAATTAGAATTTCTAAAAATAGAAGCATTCCCCAACAGCTGATCGATGTGCCTTAAGATTCAGTGTTTTTACCACAGTTCTGCTGTATATTAGCATTTTAAAACAACTTAACATTTGAGATGAAATGCTGTTTGTTGGCATTCTATAACTTACTGAGTATTTATAAGCGAAAATGGAAGACCATTCAAATCTAATCAACAGAAACACAATACATACCCGTGGCAGTAATAGGCACTGGCCCTAGAGGATCATTTCCAAAGAATGTATCCGAATTACTAGTCACAGGTGTGTTTAAAGAGTCATCGATAGACTCCGAGGGCAAACGGCCCCCTCCAGGTACAGAATTACAGTCAAAACACAGATTAGCCAAGTTTGTCAGGTTAATCTGATCCAATGCAACTTGCGATAGAGTGTCTAAACCGTCCATAATCATTTCCAATGTTTACTGGTGGACACGTGTTCTCATAGAAGTTATGTAAACACTATTAGATCACAGTCCGTAAGACTACTATTTGTATATTACTATTTTTCACTACTCAAACACATTCGAGGTTCAGTTTATGAATGAACTTCTCACCAAGCTCAACGTATTTATGAATGAAACTCTCTTTACTACATGTCCCATATATGGAAACACTTAGTACAGTGCGTAAAATTTTAGCCAATCAGATCTTACTTGAGCTTCTTATACATGCATGTATTTGATATGTATTTACATACATGGTTTAGGTGTGTAGAAATGTGTCCAAAAAGTTTATTTTACACTGAGTAATCAACTTTTAGCCAACACTTTGGCTTTTTAATATTTCTAGGAAAACCTGATTCTTGTCATTTTAATTGTATTTTAAAGAGGAGCAATATGAGCTGTGATTGGCAGAATACTAAATGTTAACATGGAAACTGTTTAACATTTAATGATATATGTATTATGTGCAAATGAAAGCATCATTATATAATTAACCCTTCAGGCTCTACAGTTATTCTTTCACAGTTAAAGCATAAAGTTCAATATTTATGTCATTGAGATTAAGGTTAGTAGGACATTACGATTCCCCAAAGTCAAGTCTATTTCCCGAGGTAAAGAGGAGGGAAATAGGGCTGATCTAAGGAAACTAGAATCCTGTTAATTCCTGAAATGCCAGCAGTGTACTGTAATTGTTTTATTATATCAATATAAAAGTTAAGCTACTCCCCATAACTAGATTGACAGCCAATGTTTTGAATCTTCATCTGACAGCTTTATAATTAACTGATGGAGTTTTCTTGAACTTATATTTATACCTATCTATATGCCCATAATGTGCTGATTGGCCGATATCAAAGATGGATATATCAATGTAATTCAAATTGACATTTTTGATTGGAGGGAATGAATAATGTTTAGATTGAAGCAACAAGTTCTTATACCATGAAATTGTTTAAAATACATGTAGATCTAATATTGTTTGGATGGCAGTAATGAAATTAAGTGAATTTCAGGGATTTTGCAAATATCAATAAATTACTTTATTTCATTCTTACCTTCTCTACATTAGTTGTTACATTTAGTAACAGAAGCATCTATCCCCCAATTGTTTTAACAATTGTGGGCTGTAGCAGTGGATAGTTAAATGGTCAGCTAGGGCACCTGTCTTAGTAATGCAAGGATTCTGGGTTCATTCCATGGTCCAGTTATAGATTTTCTCCTAGTCTTTTATAATTGCATGGTGCCATTGATCACCCTTTGACTTGCAGTTGGAATTTCTTTTAATGGCTAAAGGTTACTGAGTTGTGATTCTTGAAGGGGGAAGACAATTTAGTTGAAGTTCTTTTGATATGTATTATGAATATTGACCAAGATATGGCTATGTGGTATAGCACTTGACTTATGTGATACAGGGATTTTGGTTTAATGCCATTCTCTCTCATCCTGTTTACATGTTTAAGAATTGAATTGATTAAAATTTACTTTCTGATATTTAAATGTTAGGAACAATATGAACTGGATAAATATACAGTTTTTTCAATGGGTGGCACTGTAGCTCTCCGGTCTGTCAATATATTCTCTCGGAGGGCTTCAGCTCTGTAGCTACACATTATCAATAGATGTTAATTCTGATCAAGATTCACATAGATGTCAAAGACCCCAAAAAGTTCAATTTAATCTATAATACTAGTAATACATATGAATCAGTTTTTAACCCCAAGAAGAGAAATTTGAGTATGCAGCAATTTTCATGTTCTAATTGTATTTTAATAATGTGACTTAATGTAAATTTGAGAACAAATATGATATCCTTATATCAAAGAAATATAATTCTGACTTTCAGGTGTCAAATGGGTCAGGTTCTGCTCTGGATACAGTGAAAATGGTGGCAGAGATTAAAACGGCAGATAAATATGATGACGTGAATGCCAAAATCCCTTGGATGGTAGAGGGTTTACTAAGTTATTCTTTGAAAATGTTCAAATGACAATGCTAACAATCTTTCAGTGCATTCAGAATGGTATTATATAATGCAGTTATATACACAATATCTAGGTCTGTTGCAATAGAGTAAGATTTTATCAGTTGATCGAATCTCATTTCTCTTTTCAATTTTCAAGGTTACTTTACAATGTAAAGGTATCTTGATAAATGAGGGTGATTTATTTCCCTCAAAGGTATGTCGTAGCTATTAGTTAAAAGATTCTCCAGTGCGAAGTAGATCAAATAAATTTGCTGATACCCGAATGCAACACAATATGCTTTATTGCTAGTTGCATGGAGAAAGATAATAAATTTCGTTTACTAAAATAGTACATATTGTTGTATAAGACACACGATTTTATATTTGTGTAGGAGGTTATTCAAGAGATTATTTTCTTTTTTACTGCTAAGGGTTATTTTCAAATAATGTCTAAAATGCAGGATACATTTCTTATTACTTATTTTCATGATTATTAGTACCTTATAATAGTCAGACTTTGATGTTCTCACTTCTGAGATATATATTACTTATTTGTTTACTCTGGGTAAAGGATTCAGATATTTACAGACACATATATTTCTATATATTTATTTTTACCTTCATGGGTATTTGAATTTATAATTTTTATTAAATAGTATCTGCACAATGACATTTTCAATTGTATATCCTGTAATCAACCTCTTAAAACAAAGAAGGAATTTTTTAAAGTAGGTCATCAATGAAAAAATAATAATTCAAGAAAGACTAAAAGAAAATAAAAATTAATTATAGAACATTATGTCTTACATGTAAACATGTGACTGAGTATGAATAAGAATAAATTTGTAAAGGTTTTTGTTCAGGCAAAAGAACTTAAGATGTGCAATTCGATGACGATTAAATCTCTTTCTGTCTTGTTTCTTTACACAGTTAATTATAGGGTGCTTGTGTAGGAGGATACGATTCTGACAATATGAAACAAAGGCGGAAATACATTGATATTGTTTTTTTGTACAAAGGCTCTTTAATATTTCATTATTGAGTTGTATATATGCTAAAGAAATATAAGACACTGCTATACAGTGAATAAGCATGATTAGTCATCTAAAATTCTCTATCTTTGGTAAATTATTATTATTAATGTTGTGCAAAGTACTATTTTCAACTTCTTTGTAAATTTTTTTTTAGAAGTTTTGCAGACATATTGACAGAATTTAGGAGATGAAAGTGGAAAATTCACATTGAGAAAGGTATGGCAAAGATTTTTATCCTTTAATTTCTTTAAATCAACCAACTTGATAATTCGTTTCAAGTTATGAATTTACCAGGTTAACTGAATTCCTTAATAAATAGTCCAGCAATTTATCCAGAATCCATACATGTGACTTTAATTTTTTAGCTCACCTGAGCCGAAGGCTCAAGTGAGCTTTTCTGATCACATTTTGTCCGTCGTCCGTCCAACTGTCCGTCCGTCTGTCTGTCCGTCTGTAAACTTTTCACATTTTCGACTTCTTCTCAAGAACCACTGGGCCAATTTTGACCAAACTTAGTACAAAGCATCCTTGGGTGAAGGGGAATTTAAATTGTTAAAATGAAGGGACATATCCCCTCGCAAGGGGAGATAATCAAGAAAAGACAAAAATAGGGTTGGGTCATTAAAAAATCTTCT
>PRKT01000049.1:1835409-1870409 GCA_003671525.1 Saccostrea glomerata
ATCATGACCCCCGGGGGAAGGGTGGGGCCACAATGGGGAATCAAAGTTTTATATAGAAATATATAGGAAAAATCTTTGAAAATCTTCTTCTCAAGAACCACTGGGCCAGAAAAAGTGAAGCTTATGTGGAAGCATTCTGGGGTAGTGTAAATTCTAAATTGTAGGAATCATGACCCCCGGGGAAAGGGTGGGGCCATTATAGGGAATCAAAGTTTTATATAGAAATATATAGGAAAAATCTTCACAATCTTCTTCTCAGGAACCAATGGGCCAAAAAAGCTGAAACATATGTGCCCATGGAAGGATCATGGGGTAGTGTAGAATTCAAAATGTCTAAATTATGATCAGTGGGGTAGGGTGGGGATGCATTATGTGTAACAAGGGGGAAATCAAGTAAAGAACAGAATGGTCAAAGCTTCTCAGGTGAGCGATGTGGCCCATGGGCCTCTTGTTGAAATATTTTTTAATAACTCACACTCGAAGTCTGAATTTCATTTTCAAACATCTCTCATTAAGACCCCACTGAAGAGTCTTAACCAAATTTTCTGCATCACAAGTGGGTTAAACAAATAAAATGAAATTTAAAACACACATAACCCTTTTCAAACTTTGTTTGGTTTTTGAAGTTGCTATGCTGTTATCAGTAGATATATACGTGATTGGAAGGGAATAAAAAGTAATAGTGACCTAGAAAATTGACACCTGGTGCATAAAAGTACAGTTCAAATGGGTCCTGATCATCACTGTGCTCAGAAACTGTGACTGGTAATTAACCCACGCTTACTATGAATGTTTACTCATTAGAATCCGACTAGTGTCAGATATGATTTATTTAATCAGTTAAATTTTAATTTCATGCCTATGTAGTTGTAAACCCATGACTTCTCGAGCATACATCTTTTATATTGTTCCTTTTCCCACCTACGGTTTCTCGGTTAGGATCATAAAGACTCCGAGCAAAGAAACTTTATTGAAATGTAATTACTGGTACAGGTACATAATCAACACTCATAATTTTTCATAAATAAGCATCATGTTTATCAACACAAACACATAATAAGGAATAGAATTATGGAGTGTTTTTATGCTGAGTCGATCAAAAGTTTATTTCTTTGCATAGTCATCCAAGGTTATATATATGTGAGAAAAATAATAACTTTGCATACAGTCTTTTGAGTATGGGCTTTATTGTAAAGTGAAAAATATTATAAGGAAGACAGTGTAAATTAATTAATAGATTCAAGATGGCATAATAGTGGCTCATTTACAAAAGTTGTTTCAGAATGCTTAAATTATTTCATTGTATGACAGTACACATTTATAATTCATGGTAGTAAATTATTAAAATGTTAATTTTACAATGAAAAAAAACATGCATTATTAACGAGACTGATGTGGGTTTTTCTTCCAACCAGATACACAGAGCTCAATAATACACCATGATACACTGTGGAACATATTCTTCATAAAGTTTTATTTGTTATGCAAAATAGTCTTGTTAATTGATATAGACCTTTCTCTTTTCAAGATAAATTAGCTTTATATTCTGGATCCTGGATGTTTAAAAGTATTTGAATTTATAATATGTATAGTTGTGGTCATCAAATAAGCATAGAACTAGTTTGTATACTGAGAGCAATACCTGGTACATGTATAACATGTTGAAATCCAAACTTTTGAAAATTAAGACCAAATATGTGACAGTTTAGATGCAAAGTTATAATGTTCTTCAAGTTCTTTCAAGATTGTGGGTGCATATGAACTACATTTTTTGCATAGGACATTAAGGACTATACTTAACGTGAAACATTTCAACATTCTGTGTCAATTAAGGAATTGTAAATGAATTGTATTCAAGTGGAATAATATTCATCAGCTTTGTTTTTATTTCCTTGAAGTGATTCTTTCTATAAAACACAAGAATCACATGATATTTAGTACCGGTAATAAATTTTTGTGTATAACTTTGATTTTTGCCTCTTACTTTGATATTACTTAGAGTAGACTGCCAGTTGCTCACTCACTCACAGGAAGGAACTATTTGAATTTTATTTTTTTCAGTCATTACGTCAAAGAGAAATGGGTATAACTGGACTGTCCTTAAATTACATACATACCTTTTTCTTTTATGATGTAAAGTAAGGTATTTTGTATAAAAATATTATTTTGCATCGTTTCCTAATTTTTCTTATGGTATACAACATGGTCTTATAAAATGTGGAGAAATGTCCAACACGCCCAGGGTTGAAAATTGGGGGGGGAGGGGGTGTCATGTCCACAAGTACCTATGGGTAAATCATGTGTTCTTGGAAGTATTCTGACAGATATCAAATACATAAATTCCCTTATAAGGTCCTTTCTGTTTTACCTCTTAATTAAATTATTAACAAAGCTTGGCTACATGTAGCAATAAGACCCATGGCCACCCAACACCTACTACTTTTTAAATATGCCAAGCTTGACCTTTAAAACCAATAAAATGTCTGGGATGTATCATGTAACCATGATTTTTTTCAGCTAGGTTATATGAATTGACCGCCATGGATGCTTAATTATACAAGTACTTATGGGTAAATCATGTGTTGTTGGAAGTATTCTGACAGCTATCAAATACATAAATTCCCTTATAAGGTCCTTTCTGTTTTACTTCTTAATTAAATTATTAACCAATGGCTACATGCAGCAATAAGACCCATGGCCACCCAACACCTACCACTTTTTAAATATGTCAAGCTTGACCTTTAAAACCAATTAAATGTCTGGGATGTATCATGTAACCATGATTTTTTCAGGTTATATTCATTGACTGCCATGGATGCTTAATTAAGACATGAAACAATTGAGAGCAGGTGTGCATGTGAAGATATGTATGTGTGTGTGACATGTGGGATGGGTGCATGTGAGGGTGTGTTAATTTGTATATATGTGTGTGTGTTAAATTTATAACTCACTGGTAATTGAATGGGTTGGAGAAGTCAATTAGTTCAAATTAAGGCTGATCCTCTCAATTTGATGCTAATTTGATAAAAATTCATAACCTTTAAAATAAAGAATGTTTTATTTTAACTTCTACTTGTCAGAGTCCAAAAGAGCTAAATATATGTTTCAGAAACACTTTTATGACCATTGTTTCCAATTAAAGTAGCAAAAATTAGAATAATGTAAATTGATTTTAAATTCCCATTTCCCATATATTTAAATGATTTAATTTAAAAAAATTGACCTCATTCATTATTTTGCCACACAGTTTAATGCGGATTTTAAGGAAACTTTATATTGAACACATTAATAACACACTCACTATGAGTCGATCTTTTTAGACTTTGCAGCAAGCAATCATATAACCAAATGTAAGGGTGTGCATAATGAAATGTATGCAGTTTCACATCATATGTTTTGTACCATGTTGCTTCAGTTACTTCATGACCTGTACTGTACCTGTGAATATGTGTATATACAATATGCCTCCAGATGTATGCTCTGAGAAGGGGATAGTTGAATTCGGCGCGCAATGGTATCTTGACTATCCGTTTATTTCTGTATAGAACTTTAAATCTATCAATACTCTGCATGGGATTTCACATTGTCGACATTAGCATTCACGACACTCAAGACTGATATAGTTCATTGTTACCGCTATTTGAATTAAGATATTGATCTATGTTAAATCAATATAAAAGATTATAATACAAATCGTTTATATAGAAAGTTTAAGGCTTATAAATAGCAGCATATTTGATTTGTTAAATAAGCTATGATATAACTTGGCAAAGATGTTTAAAATAGCTTTTCAGAGATCAAGTTCCCATGTGGATTGGTAAATAAATAATTTTACTACAAATTCGTACCTTTGCAAAGTACACTAAAGTTTAAATAGAATCTAATATATAATAGATTTAAAATTATAATGTTTAAAATTGGATGACAGAAATCTTATTTTCATTTTAAAATGACAGTACATTGAAGTGGTTTAGGAATAAAAGAATAAAATGTTTTCGATGGTATTCCATGGTATTCAAGATATCAAGATACGGAAGTTTAACAGTATACTAGTAAGCTAAATTTGAGGACAATAACTTAATACATCTTAATTAGTAGAAATGTAAGAGAGAATTTAATTAAAGGCTTTTTAAAACTATTTCAATACAAGAAAAGCATGAATCTTCAGCTATTCTAACTAGAAATAGAACCTACAACATCTAAAACTAGAAATAGATTCCACAAATTCTATGTCTTTAACTACAATACAATTATATAGCACCATGAAATAGAAAAAAGATCCTACAACAGTTCAAACGTAAAACAGCTTAAACTACAGAAAGATCCTACAATAGCTTAAACTACAAATACTTCCAACAGCATACAGCATAAGCTACAAAAAGATCCTACAATAGCTCAAACTACAAATACCCGTAGATCCTATGAAAAGCATAAGCTAAAAACAAATCCTACAATAGCTTAAACTACACAGAGCAGCATAAGCTACATGTAGATTCCACAATAACTCAAGCAACAAATAGATTCTACGATAGCTTTAACTACAAGCTACACACAGCTACACAGAGCAGCATAAGCTACATGTAGATTCCACAATAACATAAGCTAAAAACAAATCCTACAATAGCTTAAACTACAAGCTACACATGGCTACACAGAGCAGCATAAGCTACATGTAGATTCCACAATAACATAAGCAACAAATAGATTTTACAATAGCTTGAACTACATGAACTACAAGCTACACACAGCTACACAGAGCAGCAAAAGCTACATGTAGATTCTACAATATCATATGCTACAAATTGACTATATACAGCAGCTAGTTAAACTTCAAATAAATCTTGCAGCAGTTTAAGCTGCAAATAGAACCTTACAATAGCATTATAACTATAGACTGATCCTACTATAGCTTAAAATAGAATTAAATCCTTCAAAAAAATTCTACAACAGCATCCTTCAATCATCTTTTTAGGTGTTATGAATAGGACAAAAATTTTAAATAAATGTTCATATCCAACTTTGTTAGGTTTCTGACCATCCTTGTATGTACAAGTCCATGTTGCCCATAGCTACACTATATGCATCTAAATTTTTTGCTGTAGGGCAGAAGAGTTTTACAGAATGCTGGGCAAAAAGGAGCGAACATTTATGATTCTATTGTATTTGAGATCATTAAGCTAATAACCATTCAATTAACAACTCTTCTTGATTTAAAAAAAAACTATTTTTATTATGTTGAAAAAAAAGACATATTGTTTTAATAGGAGAATTCTTACCAATGGCCCCCTTTACTTATTACAGACTTGATTCTCTCTTCAGGTTGAAATACAATCTTTTAAACATTCTTTTCCTTAGAAATATTATTGCTAAAAACTTGATGGGTCTAGTTCCTGGTAATACATGTAGATGATACTTCCTTGCTCCCCCCCCCCCTTTCCATCCATTGAGACTAATAACAATTTTGATTTTACAAAATCAAGGCTATGTCAAGGGCTTTTTACTGTATGTTTCAATGATATGTAAAGGTTTAATAGCAGACCTTAGTGCAGGTCAATCAATCATGTATTATAGGTCTCCCACACAAGACTTAGCTGCGTCAACAAACACAGCTTTTTCAATTGATTTTGGCTCTATTATTAAACTCCTACAACACTTGCACTTGTCAAATATATCTGATGAAAATCAAAATCTCTTCAATAATTGATTATTTGGCAGCCTATTTTAAGTCAGGAAAAAAAGTGAAATAACATATTTACTATTCACAGACAGTTTTAGTATCACTAATTCAATATACCACATAGGTTTTACTTTTGGTGGTCAATTTATCGAAAATTTATTAAGTTGAAAATAGTGAATTGGTAGTTTAAAAATAGGATTATTGAGTGAGTTACTGAGAGAATTTTGTTGCGCAAATTAAATTGATTCTCCCTCTAAATGTGTTCATAGAACAGTTTTATAAAAGTTATTAATAAATTCTAAATTATTCATAAAGCAAGTTATTAATGCTTGTAGGATTTTATTTTTGGTCTGCTTGTTAATATGAGTTTACTGTTGATATTCTCTAATAGAACAAAATTGTATCAAGAGTTTTTACTGTTGAATAGAATTTTAATATCCAAAGTCTAAGGGAAGCAAAAAATTGTTAAAATTTTCATTTCTTTACATTTAGTCTTTCTTTCAAGACACAATGAAATATAAGGAAAATAGCAAGAGGAATTTTAAAATAAAATAGTTTTAATATCATTAAAAAAAATAATTGAAGAAAGTTTTTGAGGAAGGGTAGATTTTCAGTTGATCAAACCATGTCTTCTGATGGAAAAGGTAAAAGCTTGTTATGAAATTAATATGCAGTGCAATGCAATTCTCTTGGATGAGGAAGCAAAAAAAAGTTTTAATAAAATTTCTATAAAACTTAAGTCAAAATATTTTATTCATTTAGAAAATCAATTAACCTAAACTATGACCAGTTGTTATTTAAGCATTATAAAATGTTGTTCAATTAAGTCTGTTTAATTCATAAAATTGCCACCCACGTGGTGTAGTGGTTAGAGCATCTGCTCAAGAGTCATAAAGTAACGAGTTGATTCTTACGTTGCGGGTTCGAATCCCACTGTGGGACATGTAGACCGGTCCTTGGGATGAGACTGCTCAATGACCCTGAGTGCCGAATATAGGACAACACTTGAAGCCCTCCACCGGCAAGAGGTGGCGTCTCCATATGAGTTAGGGCTGGATTTGTCCTGCGATATATCGCGATATTTTTAACTGTATTGCTTGTCAAGGTCAGAGGGTAAAGGTTAACTGTCATAATTTAAAAACAGTCAACTGTCATTATTTAAAAATAAACACTCATAAACATGTCTAAATGCATTTTGCTCATAGAATAGGACTATTTGAATATTAGGGCTGTATCAATATATCGATACGTATCGATATTCAAGAAAAATATCGTATCGAAAACTAACTTCCAATACGTAACGGACAGACATTTTTTCTTCAAATTCTGTTTAAAAGATGGGAATTTCAATCACCAAAGATTATATTTAACTTTTTTGAATAAAAACCTTCAATAATTATATAATTTCTAAGGAAATGAAAGTTTTTATAATTATTACAAAATACAAAGAGAAATTTTTTTGAACATGTTGATTTTACTGTTATCAAAAGTTTTAATTGAAGTGTTATTTTTAAAGACAATGAGACAAGAACTTTAAATTGGGTAATAAAACACTTAATTGTTATGAAATGTATGCATTAAAATTATTTCGAAGCCTTTTCTGATGGACTTGTTTCAGAATCCAATACTGTAGAATCACAAATTTTCGTGGGGATAAAATTTCGTTGATTTGTCATCAAAAATAATTTCGTTTGCATTTAATTTCGTTGTTTTAAATGTAATCCTATTTAATATTTGGTCATATAAAATTTCGTGTGGGATTTAATTTCGTTGATAATTGTTAACAACGAAATTAACGAAATTTAATCCCCCACGAACATTTGTGCTTTTACAGTATATCGCATATCGCTTTAAAAAATATTGTATCGTATCGTATCGAAAATTTTGGCTCAATACACAGCCCTATTGAATATTAGGTCACAAGTGTAAAAAGTATATTATTCTTCCTTGGATCATTATTTTGAAATAGAGACACATGCAGCTAAGTGATTATTTGTAGTAAAAAGGTTGTTTGTGCCCATGGGCTTCATGCATGATTTGGAAAGATCAAGATGATTTTTTGCATATAGTGTTAAATTCTTGCTTGTATCATGACTTTTAAAATAATGGAACTTTAGAGGCCAAGAGGTCCCAACTCTGAACTGAAGTCATTTAATAAGCATGGGCTTAAAAGCATAAGATTGCTACAAAAAGCCATGGTAGTGAAAACTTAAAAGACACTGTATGAATTTGTACTAGAAAAACATCCATCAAGTCTTATTACACATAGATGGTATATAGTGAGAAAGTGACTTGATTAAGGAATCACTGTCTAGTTTGTATAGTATGCCAGGGCATCAACGATAGTGGGAAACATGGGATAATTTGCATATCGGGCAAAGCCCGTTATGCTTAAATTATCCCAAGCCCGATATGCAAATTATCCCATGTTTCCCACTATCGTTGATGTCCCTGGCATACTCTAGGAACTAGACAGTGATTCCTTATATTTCCGTTTCACTGTGAAATAAAATTGTAGATTTATATTTTTGAAATGTAGACATAGATTTAAATTACATGAAGACTCCCCTGCCAATTTCCATAGCCCTCTCCCACTGACGCCAAACACAAAGGCAGCTGCATGAGATTTTCATGCATATTTGGCATCATTGGCGTCAGACACAGAGACAGATGCACACGAGATTTGCATGCATATTAGGCCTCCGTAGCTCCTGACCTTTCGACTTGCCTTATTTACATTCCGGCAGGTTTATCAAGAAATTAACTCTGCTAAGTTTCAAAGAGTTATCATAGAGACATTCTTAAAAGGATATGCAATTTTAATTTACATTGGGTCATATAATGCATGTTTCTTGAAAGTAAAATGGAAAATCAATTTTTTAGCAGGTGTAATGCAGGAATCCTTATTTAGTCGTGAATCCATGGTTCAGAAATTGACTCTTCATGAGGGGTTGTTGTAAACCTTGGGAAAATGCTTGGAAGTGAAACATTTCTTTGACCAATGAAGTATCTGGAAGATATACACTGACGTGCACGGGGCACCCACCCCTGCGAAATGATATTCATGATTTTAAGAACCTTTATGAGTTGTTCATAATTGTTCATGAATGGTTCTTAAAGGATTCTTAACAGGTTCATAAAAGTTGTTCATGAATAAAATTCATGAAAACATTCATAATTCATAGTTCATGAACAAATGATGAACAAATATGAATATTGTTAATTTTCAGTTTAAAGAAAAAAACTTAATAGTTCAAGGTAATGAATGTTCATGAATTTTCATGAAGACTAAAAATGTAAAAATAATTGTCACAAACGATCTCCAGAAAACACTCATTACTCCCATAATACAATTTTTGCATGCAGATGCAATTGTTTAACAAACCCCTGATTTAATTAATGACATGCTTTTGTTTTGATTTTGAAAGTATTGGATCAGAGACAAGTAGGAGAACATAAGAGATTAAAATCACTATTTTCTACTCTCCGAATCGGTAACTTAGATTCTTTAGGATAATAAAACTCTGTTATGTACTGTCTAGAAGGGAGATTGTAATTAAATTATGATCGTAATTTAAAAAACACTGCATCAATATTGACAGCATTTTTTTCTCATATTGAATTACTAATGTTTCTTCATCATTTAAAATGGCCAGCTATATTAATATTGTGCTTTAAATTATCTCATTTTTCATGACACAACTTTGTTCGACCGAATTTTCTCTATTTGTCAAACTTTAACAGGTTGTGAGAAAATGAAACAGACTTATAGTCTAGGAAAAATTTCATGATCTTCGTAAAAACGTATCTTAGATTTATTTACAGCTTAAAAATCATATCTCTTGTCCGTACTATTCTTGGGTCAAACGCTTTATATTTTGATGCAGTTATCAAGTCACATTTTTCTGTCCATCGTGTGTAAATGATACAGCAAAGGCTGCATGGTTGTGAAGTATCTATGACATGACCCACATTCGTATTTTGTAGTCTATTCCCCTATACACTATATACCTATACATAGCTCAGGGTACTCTGTTTGAGGGCAAGTGGTTCCCAAGATTTATTTGTTGCCTTATGATATGGAGGCGGCCATACTTGAAAATACGAAACTGTTGCTCTTGAGGTATAATGTAAAAAATCCAATTCAATAAATGATTTAACTTATATTAATTTAAAAAAATTAATTTCAGTGAAAAAGCATTTAGATAGTGTTTGTTATTTTTTGTTTAACAACAATCTTGGCAATTCGAAACTATTTCTTAATTAGCTCTGCATGACACTTTTTAAAAGGCGCAAACTTTGAAACGCGCGAGACGTTGGAAAGTGAATCGGTAGAGTGGGAGGATTATTAGCGTAGATCTAGTCATTCTTTGTCAACCTTTGAAGAAAATAACAGAATACGAAGAAGGAATATCCAGAGGATCAATTTACTTCATAACTGCAGATATTAATGGTGAGTTACAAAAAAATGGAGGCAATCGCTGAATCTGTGAGATATTTGTCAAGATGTTACTGTCTATTTGTAAGAGTTCAGTTATGTCTTTTTTAATGAAAATTTTGTCAAACTTTGTTATGAGTAAGGATCCAACCAAATTACGTTACATTTAATAATTAAAGATTGAAAAATTCATCCTGTTCACCTATAACATCTTGAACATGGCGGGCAAGGGAAACAGGCTAAACTCCCGCTCGGAATGCTTTAAAATATGGCAGTGCCTATGATGCAGAATTAAATGAAACAATTTTGCAAAAAAAAAAAAAATTAAGTCTTAAGTTTTCACATTTATGAGCATTTTCAGAAAATCTTTGTTCTTGTAGGGAAAAGAGAAGCAGTTCACAGATAATGTTGATGAGTTGAGATCAGAAGATTAAAAAAACTCTGGCTGCAAAAAAAAAAAAGAAAAAAAAATCCAGGATCTTGAAGAAAAACAAAAGAAAGGAATGAAAATATGAATCGTAATCAATCAAAGTATCCAAGTGATGAAATTCTGAAAATTCCACAGGGAAAGCCAATAAGATTTTTTTTATTTGACCACCTCTTCTCAAAATCCTTGAAAGCCCTTTTAGCTGATGCCCTAATTGCTGAACACACTTTTCTGCCAGACAGTGAGACTTGGATTAAAAATCATTCCATTTTAGGCATACACTCTGAAATACGCTGAATAAGGAACCCACACTCCTCTTGACCAAGTAAGGTTAAGGATTCTGCAAAGAGTCGCGTTTGAATTAAATTTTTCATAATTTTACTAGGAATGAACTACATAATTTATTTATTATCGATATCACTTATCAGAGTTGTTTACTTGAACAAAGATTTTGTTACCATGATTGGAAAACAAAAATTCTGTGAAATCTTTCAAGATGCTATTAAAATATTTTCTTTTACAGTTTTTCATTTTGCATAATTTATTACATTTTTGTTTACAAAAAGCAAGAACATTCATGAATAGTTCATGAACATTCCTAAATAACTTTTACAAATTATTCATGAATAGTTCATGAAAATGCATTGAACCTATTAATATCATTCATGAACTTTTCTTGAAAGTTCAAGAATATAATTCATGAAGTTTTCTTGAAAGTTCAAGAATTATTCTTGATCATTTTGCAGGCAATTAAAAAATCCAAGTTTGTTCATGAACAACAAATAATTCTTGAATATTCTTGAACTTGGTTTTCATGAATAAAATCCATGAAATCATGAGTGTCCAATTTTAACTTCATGGGATCTTCATGAACAATTCATGAGCTGATTCAAGAATATAATTCATGAACTTTTCTTAAAAGTTCAAGAATTATTCTTGATCATTTCGCAGGGGCATTTCTTTATCTACATATTAAAACAACCCCCAGTTTCCTACGGAAAATTAGCGCTACATGTTAATTTTGTATGATAATTGCGAAATTAATGAACTAAATCTAGGTTAGTGAACTGTGAACATCTCCTAAAGTGTTAATGAAATAAATTGCTCCATCCTCTCTTTCTTGTCTTTAATGAGAATAACTGTGAATATGTGTCTGATGATATATAATATTAACTTTTTATATTCAGGGTTAGGGAAAATACCATTTTTGGTATTCACAGTAATGCATGCCCACAGCTTTATAAGCTCAGCTGTGTATTAATATTATCTTTTTTGAACTGATCTGTACAAAAGAGTCTTCACAGTTTTTCAAAAAAAAAAAAAAGCTAGGTCACGGTCATAGATTGACTTCAAAGTTTTTCAAATAAGAGGTCATCGTCGGAAACCCACGGTCGGTCTCGCTTCTCTTACTTGAGGTAAGAGAAGCGAGACCGACCGTTGGTTTCCGACGATGATAAAAGGTCAAAGATTGGTGTTTTATCAAGGTCATTGTTATAGGGAAATTTTAATCTCCACATTATGAATAAGATAGGAAACCTGTATATTAAATTGCAGGCTTTCTGATTACAACTGCTGACTGGCACTTATGTCAGTAAATGTCTTAACTTTTTACATTTTCTTCTCTAGAGCTACAATGTATATTGCACAAATTTTAAAGTGGAAATTTTAGCGAGACGCAAATTTAGCGATTTGTCCTTAGAAACTGGTAATTTATTTTTAGCGAGATGTTATATTAGTGATTTTAAAATGCAAATTAAAAAAGGCTATTACAAATAAAACACAATTAATTTTTAGTGATATTCAATTTTAGCGATCTCGACACCCTCGCTAATAATGCCAAAATTAAATCCTCGCTAAAAATTCTACTTATAAGGTATTACTGGCTGAAAGGATCCAAATTTATTGAAATGAAGGATCTTGCCATGGAAATAATTTTTAAAAAGAAGATAAAAAAAAATTGACTAAATAAATGTTTCAAGATCAAAAAGTTTTGATATAAGACTAAATATCAGTCAAGAAAATAAATGTGATAAATTATGAAAAAATATGATATGAAGGAGGATAATTGTGGAAATATGACACCATTAAGTTAATAGGTTTCTAAGATACAGGAAAAGCCTCAAAATGACTCATTTCAGAAAGTATATATGTTCTTTAAGAAAAAGATGTTCAATGCCATAGCCCATTTCAAATTTTGGATATGTTGTGAAAAATTCTTTTAAAAATAACATTTCTCAAAATCTTAATTGTCAGTGCATCTGATCTATATTATCTTAAAGCAAAATGCCCTGAAAACGGATATCTTTTGTATTTTTTAAGCAATTAGTGGAAAGACACAGGAGGTCATGTAAGATAAATTATTTCAATGATACCTTACTGCATGGGATGTAAGGGATTCAAAAACCGATGTACACGTTTTATTTTTATACATGTTTATACAGTGAACCTTCAGATATCCGGATGACTTTTCATTGGAACGAAATTTTTTAATGTTATTTTGTCTTGTTTAATGGTTATTCAGATATCCGGATGCTTCATGTATCTGTACAAATTGACTAGGAACCAAAGCGTCCAGATAAATGAGGCTCCACTGTATCACTTTCATATTTCAGAAAAGTAAGGGCAAAATAGATTTAACAAGCAAATTCAAGGAATTGTGGTCCCCCGCTTTCGGTGTCTTTGTGGGTGAGATGTCATTTTTTTATGACATATTGTGTGTAATATGAACACCCTATTATATGTAATTTATTTAGAAATCATCACTGAACATTAAGGTCAAAGGGTTGAAGTTTTTGGTATCCGATGAAAAGTCTTCTCACAAGGATTACATATGTGAAATATGAAAGCCGTAGCCCTTACTGTTCAAAAGTTATGGTCAAGGTTAAAGTTTTTTCGTAAATACAGAAATCTCAAAGGTCAGATCAAAAGATCAAAGTTGTTGGTATCCAATGAAAGGTATTGTCACAAAAAATATATATGTGAAATATGAAACTCCTAGTTTCTACTTTTCAAAAGTTATGGCCAAAGTAAAATTATGGAATGTTTCGTGTAAAAGTGGATCGAACTCCAAGGTCAAGGTCAAAAGGTCAAATTTGGTGGTACTTCTCACAAGGAATACACATGTGAAATATGAAAGTCATAGCTCCACTAAATCAAAAGTTATGGGCAAGGTTAAAGTTTTTGTGACAGACAGACGAAAGAGATTAAATGTCCCCTCGCTTTCGCGAAAGCGGGGGACAATAAAACCATGCCTTGTTCTTTATTAAATTGATTACCGGTATACTGAAAAAAGTCAAATGTATCAAACACAGGGTCTGGAACTTAGAGATAGTCTTCCTATTTCATTTGCCAAAATAAAAAAAAAATATTAATTTAAGACCTGTTAAATTCTAGACCTACATGGTATATGCATAGGGCCACTATAAAAAATTTATTAACTTTTACTAGAAGGGGGGGTCCTTAAAAACATCTTCTCTAAAACATGAAGGCAATATAAATTATATTATAATATTGTATATTTGTAAATTTTTGTAAAGAAGAGTTTATTTGGAATGAGGGAATATGAAGGTGGGGGTAATTGTTTTTCAAAAAAAGTCATTAATTGAAACTATATACATAATATTTGTAGTTTATGGGTCAATGGTTGTATTTTTCAGTATTTCTTTGCCCACAATTCTTTTGATAAAGAATTGTTTTTTGTAACTAAATTAGAACTGTTTTGATGTGACTGAATTAGAAATGTTTTGTTGTCATTGAAGAAAGTTTGACTGCTATTCTAAAATGTGACATAGATCATGCAGAGAAAAGCCCAATACACAAATTGACATTTAATCATATGCTTTGTCATTGTAGATATGTGGGATCCTTCATGATTTCATACTTAATTCACCTTCCGCTTTATAAGGTAACATTTTATACTATACGAAATAAACTAATGAAATTAACATAAAACTTCTCCCACAGTTCTTTCAATGAAAAAAAATTTTCCATTGTATGTTGAAGAGCACGTAAGTAATTGGTTGGCCATTACTCTCGCAACTATTGATCTTTACTGTACTAAAATTATTCACAAATGCCCATGTAGAAGGAAGCTTCAATCTGCTAAATCAAATATGAAATTCTATTTATAACAGAACTTTATTTTAATCATACCCCCGCTTGAAAAGCAGGGGAGGGGGGGTGTACAGTGATGGGGTTGTCTGTCTGTTCGACCGATAATTCCATCTGTTAAGCTTTGGGATCCAAAGCTCTTACACACATGATAATTCAGCAACTCCTCTTATACCACTGAAAGAAGTGTAATGAGACTTTTACAGAATCTTTGTTTCAAAGGGCCATTGTGCATATATGTTGGATGGACACATATTTTATGGTTTACCAAAGCAAAACATGGTCGCTACCCCTTTCTTTCTGTAATATTAAAGGGTACCAATCTCTTATCCGCAACTCCTCCTATACCACTCAATAAAATTTAATGAAACTTTCACATATTCATTTCATTGTGCCATTGTGACCTCCTATTTCACTTTCTGATCTGACACTATAATTTCAGGTCTCAGAGAGCAAAACATGGACTTTGCCATTATAATCATATAGGAGGTTGGGGGTATTATTTTGTGGGCTCAGTACTAATGGTACCTTTAGTTTACGGTTGAAAAAGCAATTTCTTCAAAAAATTGTTCAATTTGAACACAATAGATTTACAGGGGACACAACTAGGCCTGTACAATTGTATATTTAGTATGAAAGTATTATTTGAAGATCAAATTTTAAAAAATTTTAAATCAGGCCTATCAGAAAATAGAAGAAGAACACTGCCTGAGCAGTGAATCTCCTCATGACAGAATATCTTGCTTATTCTACATGTTTTTTCTATATTTTGAAATTTATAGTCACTATTTTTGGTTGGGCAAGTAAAATTTAGGTAGGGCAAGCAAATTTTGACCATGAAGGGCACTAATAGACCCCCCCCCCCTTCCTCCTTTGGTGACACTGGAATGGTCCATATGTTAACTATTAAATATAAGTGATCGCCCAAGAATAAATTCACCTGGCCACTAAAAATTGCATAGGTTACTAAAATTTTTTGAAGAAAAGCCAGTTGGTGGCTTAATTTTTTTAGGGCACCTATAGGCCTATCATGCACTTACTAGGGCTGTCACAGGTACCCAAAATGACCCGGAACTGCGGAACAAGTAATTCAGGTTGGGTACTGTTCCGTTTTTTCTGGAATTAGTTCGGTTCCGATTTGTATAATAAAGTAGGCTTTACTTTAAAAATGGCGTCAAAACAAGAGATTTGTTTAAGTACATTGCCATTATAAGGTGATTTAAATGATTTGGTACAATTGTTTCCTAGTCAGGAAACTACTTTAAACTAGTTAAAATGTTTGCTATTTCTAAGATTAAATGAAAATATTCTTTTTGTTGTTGAAAATTATACAAATGATGAGCTTTTATTCCATTACCTACTCGAACCAAAAAACCGGAAACTGAACCTAAAAAAATCTGAACCGACCCGACCTGAAAAATTTTGGAACCGTGACAGCCCTAGCACTTACCAGTGAGCAAGTGCTTGAAGAAAAATTGTTTCAGCCAGCATTATTTTGAAAAAGAGAATTTTATTAACATTTTGTTTCCTTGTTTCAAAGACCCACTCATAAAAATGAAGAGTTTATAATTTGATATATTAATAAATTTTAAAACCAGTGCCAAGAAATTAATTGTCCCCCACTTTCGCGAAAGTGACCTTGATCTTTTGAGATTAACATACTTATGAAAAAACTCTAACCTTGGCCATAACTTTTGAATGGTAAGGGCTAGGGCTTTTATACTTCACATATGTATTCCTTGTTAGAAGATCTTTCATTGGATACCAAGAACTTTGACCCTTTGAAGTTGACCTTGGAGTTTGATCTTCTTTTCAAAAACTTTGACCTTGGCCACAAATTTTGAATGGTAGATACTAGGACTTCTTTGTAGCAAGACCTTTCATTGGATACCAACAATTTTGACCTTGACCTTGGAGAATCTTTAACCATGACCATAACCTTTGAATGGTAAGGGCTAGGTCTTTTATATTTCACATATGTAATCCTTGTGAGAAGACCTTTAATTTGATACCAAGAACTTTAACCCTTTGACCTTGACTTTTGAGTTGACCTACTTTTAAAAAACTTTAACCTTGGCCATCACTTTTGAATGGTTAGGGTTAGGGTTCTCATCCTTCACATATATGTATTACTTGTGAAAAAACCTTTATTAAGAAACCAACAACTCAGACCCTTTCACCTTGGAGTTTGACCCACCTTTCAATAATTTATCCTTGACTATAACTTTTGAACAGGTGGTGCTATGGATTTTGTATTTCACAATCGTATTTCTTGTGAGAAAATCTCTACTTTGGGTAATGATATTTTTTTAATTTGCATTTAAAAAAAGTTTAATCTTCGTTATGTTGCCATATGTTGTCATCAGTGTTTCACAAACTCATCTTGTTCCTTATATTGAGAAGAGATAGGGCTTTCATATTTGACATGTGCATTACCTGTGACAAGATAATTCCAAGCATGCTACGATTTCTTACCCCTTGACCTTGACCTTCACGATTGACCTTATTTAAAATAAAAAAAAACAACTTCAATGATAATTTCTAAATAAATGGCATATGATAGGGTGTTCATATTAGACACAATTAATATGTCATGAAATATAACATCCCACCCACAAAGACACCGAAAGCGGGAGACCACAATTCTTTGAATTTGCTTGTTTCTCTTATTTCCAACTCTTTCAGAAGGAGAAATCAGTTTGTAAAAAAAACATACTAAAAAAACATACCAAGTAGATAATGTTTTCAATTATTCAAATGTTTCAATTCAATTCTATTGTGAAAAACACAGGCATTTAATACCACCCTTAAAGATTGATGACTCTATTTAATTTACCAAGTATATGTTGGTAAACTTTTCCCGAGTACCATGAGATTTGGTGCCGAGCGAAGCGAGGGACCAAATCGAATGGCGAGGGAAAAGTTTAACAACATACTTAGTACATGCTTCACACGAGAAATTAAGCCCTTTGTGTCTCTGTCTATTTAATTACAAATCTCTGTGTGTTTCTTATTATTCAATCAAGATAAGGATAGTTTGACCCTGACTGTTGCAATTTTGTACAGGCCCAGATGTGATAATTATACCCTCGGGGTAATATCTACCTGTCAGGTGACGGTCTACAGTGAGTAGTTTTCAAACACAATACACGTTCATTTCTATAGATTCAAAAATCTCTGTTTGAAGATAGTCAGGTCATTTTGATGGATTTAAGTCAGGAGCATTTTATTTTTGTGGACGTTATTAAACATTTGTTTTTGGTGGTAAAATTGATCAATTTCTCCTGAAAGCAAAGATTTCCACTTAAAATGAAAAGCAGGAAAAGAAAGGTTTACGGTTGGATATACATGTACACTATATAGGACGGTCCCAACGTATTTGAACTTCTTAAAAATGATCATATTTAGACTTTTTGCTGTTTCGAAATCAGTCTGTATCTGTTTAATTGGAATCAAAGAATAAATCAAATAGTAAGTAAAATTTTATTGTTCTCACTTCTCAATGCGATAATTCTGATTAAAATACCAAATGATGTAAATGGTAAATCCTAAATATTCAATCAAAATTAACTAGACATTTCTTAGATTTCTCTTTTACTTCTGATTTTAATTAAATTTTTTCATTTTTTTTTTAATTTTTGGCTAAAGTTGAATGATTCAGGAAGAAAGACAGGGGAAAGAAAGAGATCTTTCTTCCTGTACTAATTTATGTAACTATGTAGATTTTTTGGACTATGTATCACATCAGGTCCATTATTCATTGTCTGGTGACTTTGCCCTGCGTCTCTGATTGTAATTACCTATCATTGGTAATGATTTGCTCAATAATTATGTACACAATGGCAGAGTCGCCCAACCATGAAGCTTGGGCTTGGGGTGTACCAAGTGATTTGGTACACGCAAAAATCCTTTGTTCGAGGTGTGAAACATGTACTAAATAGATATATTCTTTTATTAAAATTCCTACAAATATATCTATATAAATATGAAAATCATTCAAGTATGTTAATTTTTTTTAATAGGCATGGAGGTAGGCGGCAGAACAATACTATCAATCGCAGCTCTGTAAATAGCAGAATAGGATATGATTCAATGGTGTAACCTGTTGTTTAAATTAATGACACTGTATCTGAGTTTTTGTAAAGAATTATCATATCACTGAAGGAAATTCCTGAACACAAACCATATTTTGCATTGAGTATAATTATCAAAATGAGTTCCTTTTTTTCAATAATTCAAGAAGGTAACAGAGTTGCATTTATATATGTTACATCTTCCTAGTATCTGAAAGCCGGCTAGGGGAATTGTTGAGTTCATTGATCTCATGTAGGTACAGTGAGGAATTCTGCATAAAGAAAGCTTTAATTTTGATAAATTTTGTGTTTAATCCAGTTTATCAAAATGGGGCATTCACGCAGTGTGCCAAGAAATTAATTGTCCCCCACTTTCGCGAAAGTGACCTTGATCTTTTGAGATTAACATACTTATGAAAAAACTCTAACCTTGGCCATAACTTTTGAATGGTAAGGGCTAGGGCTTTTATACTTCACATATGTATTCCTTGTTAGAAGATCTTTCATTGGATACCAAGAACTTTGACCCTTTGAAGTTGACCTTGGAGTTTGATCTTCTTTTCAAAAACTTTGACCTTGGCCACAAATTTTGAATGGTAGATACTAGGACTTCTTTGTAGCAAGACCTTTCATTGGATACCAACAATTTTGACCTTGACCTTGGAGAATCTTTAACCATGACCATAACCTTTGAATGGTAAGGGCTAGGTCTTTTATATTTCACATATGTAATCCTTGTGAGAAGACCTTTAATTTGATACCAAGAACTTTAACCCTTTGACCTTGACTTTTGAGTTGACCTACTTTTAAAAAACTTTAACCTTGGCCATCACTTTTGAATGGTTAGGGTTAGGGTTCTCATCCTTCACATATATGTATTACTTGTGAAAAAACCTTTATTAAGAAACCAACAACTCAGACCCTTTCACCTTGGAGTTTGACCCACCTTTCAATAATTTATCCTTGACTATAACTTTTGAACAGGTGGTGCTATGGATTTTGTATTTCACAATCGTATTTCTTGTGAGAAAATCTCTACTTTGGGTAATGATATTTTTTTAATTTGCATTTAAAAAAAGTTTAATCTTCGTTATGTTGCCATATGTTGTCATCAGTGTTTCACAAACTCATCTTGTTCCTTATATTGAGAAGAGATAGGGCTTTCATATTTGACATGTGCATTACCTGTGACAAGATAATTCCAAGCATGCTACGATTTCTTACCCCTTGACCTTGACCTTCACGATTGACCTTATTTAAAATAAAAAAAAACAACTTCAATGATAATTTCTAAATAAATGGCATATGATAGGGTGTTCATATTAGACACAATTAATATGTCATGAAATATAACATCCCACCCACAAAGACACCGAAAGCGGGAGACCACAATTCTTTGAATTTGCTTGTTTCTCTTATTTCCAACTCTTTCAGAAGGAGAAATCAGTTTGTAAAAAAAACATACTAAAAAAACATACCAAGTAGATAATGTTTTCAATTATTCAAATGTTTCAATTCAATTCTATTGTGAAAAACACAGGCATTTAATACCACCCTTAAAGATTGATGACTCTATTTAATTTACCAAGTATATGTTGGTAAACTTTTCCCGAGTACCATGAGATTTGGTGCCGAGCGAAGCGAGGGACCAAATCGAATGGCGAGGGAAAAGTTTAACAACATACTTAGTACATGCTTCACACGAGA
This sequence comes from Saccostrea glomerata, assembly GCA_003671525.1. Lineage (NCBI taxonomy): Eukaryota > Metazoa > Mollusca > Bivalvia > Ostreida > Ostreidae > Saccostrea > Saccostrea glomerata. The sequence goes on from PRKT01000049.1 coordinate 1,855,842, forward strand.
AATTAAGCCCTTTGTGTCTCTGTCTATTTAATTACAAATCTCTGTGTGTTTCTTATTATTCAATCAAGATAAGGATAGTTTGACCCTGACTGTTGCAATTTTGTACAGGCCCAGATGTGATAATTATACCCTCGGGGTAATATCTACCTGTCAGGTGACGGTCTACAGTGAGTAGTTTTCAAACACAATACACGTTCATTTCTATAGATTCAAAAATCTCTGTTTGAAGATAGTCAGGTCATTTTGATGGATTTAAGTCAGGAGCATTTTATTTTTGTGGACGTTATTAAACATTTGTTTTTGGTGGTAAAATTGATCAATTTCTCCTGAAAGCAAAGATTTCCACTTAAAATGAAAAGCAGGAAAAGAAAGGTTTACGGTTGGATATACATGTACACTATTGATTTCTTACCCCTTGACCTTGACCTTCACGATTGACCTTATTTAAAATTAAAAAAAACAACTTCAATGATAATTTCTAAATAAATGGCATATGATAGGGTGTTCATATTAGACACAATTAATATGTCATGAAATATGACATCCCACCCACAAAGACACCGAAAGCGGGAGACCACAATTCTTTGAATTTGCTTGTTTCTCTTATTTCCAACTCTTTTCTTCAGGAGAAATCAGTTTGTAAAAAAACATACTAAAAAAACATACCAAGTAGATAATGTTTTCAATTATTCAAATGTTTCCATTCAATTCTATTGTGAAAAACACAGGCATTTAATACCACCCTTAAAGATTGATGACTCTATTTAATTTACCAAATAGATATATTCTTTTATAAAAATATGAAAATCATTCAAGTATGTTAATTTTTTTAAATAGGCATGGAGGTAGGCGGAAGAACAATACTATCAATCGCAGTTCTGTAAATAGCAGAATAGGATATATGATTCAATGGTGTAACCTGTTGTTTAAATTAATGACACTGTATCTGAGTTTTTGTAAAGAATTATCATATCACTGAAGGGAATTCCTAAACACAATCCATAATTTGCATTGAGTAATTATCAAAATGAGTTCCTTTTTTTCAATAATTCAAGAAGGTAACAGAGTTGCATTTATATATGTTACATGACTTACATCTTCCTAGTATCTGAAAGCCAGCTAGGGGAATTGTTGAGTTCATTGTTCTCATATAGGTACAGTGAGGAATTCTGCATTGAAAGCTTTAATTTTGATAAATTTTGTGTTTAATCCAGTTTATCAAAATGGGGCATTCACGCAGCCTTTAGTTTGGAATGAAAAGCACGCTTGTTACCCCTAGCAGTCAGTAAATATATCGGCTGATATATACGAGGAGAGTACATATCAATATTTTGTTAACACTATGAGAACAGGTATCCCCCAGGTCGGGTATGATAGATAATACAGTTGACACATGCCTTGTATCTCGTATGCAGCTTGTTTGAACAATGAAAGCATTTTCCATTGAAAACTTATCAACCTCTTGGTGGCGTTTTAAGAAACGCATTACCTATAATTTGTACTAAGAGAGACAACTGGCGCCTTTCTTGTGTGATTGTCTGAGACGACCAGTTGGTCATTTAGTAAATGAATATTAGCCTCTGAGGGAAGAGAAGTAACTCATGTAAGTTCCTCTGACTCAGAAGTTTACAAGTATAATCAGAGTTATTCCTCTTAGAACATGCACCCAGGATGAGATAGGTGTTTCTGATACTTGAGGATAAGGTGAGAAAATCAAAGAAAAATCTTTTTATTTTAATAAAAATCTTCTTGAAAAAAACATGGTCATGATTAGTCATATTTAAAATATGTATTAATACTGTATGTGTACTTATAAAAAAGCAGGCTTCATATTTTAGCCATTTTGGCACAGACAAGATGCACTAACTCATGAATAATGCTAAGAAATCATTTATTTATACAAAACAATACACAAACGTGTAGTGCTAATTCATGATTATGCCAACAACACTCCATACCCTGTGACTGCGATAAATTTTGAATACGCCAAATTATGTACACATACAGTAAATAAACCATGAATTATAAGTTGAGATAAGGGACCAATTTGAAATAGATCCTACAAAGGGATCTGGGTTAATTAAACAAGAAATGAAAATGGCTTAAATTGGATAAACCTGATATCTGATAAAATAATTACCTTTAGATACCAAGGAACGGAACTGTACATCCTCTTCTCGCTTTCTTGTAACTTTACCTACAGGGAAATATGTAACATTCTGTTAGTTAATTCATGCTTTTAGCTATATATTTTTCTTCAAACTTTTTGGAAATATTTTATAAAGACCAACCAATTATGTATGACCATGCATGCACTTAATAAGGGTTTGTCATGTTAGTTCCTGCCCCTGTCAGTTTGTTCCCCAATGATTCAGTATATCCCAAAATTACAGTACTGCATTAATATCATTTTCCTCCTGAGACAGCCATTAGACATGTTGCAGGTGCTAGGAGATACAGAACATAATTGTCATATTTATTTGAAAGCATCCTTAGTTGTGTAAATTCATGTTTGCTTAATCATGACCGACAGCCAGGATGGAGTTAATTGTAATGAGTGCACAAAGCTTTATATTATAGGAATATATAGGAAAGATCTTTTTTAAATCTTCTCAGATACAGCAGAACAAGATTGGTCATATTTACCTGGAAGCATCCTCAGGTAATGTAAATTCAAGTTTGTTCAAAAATTGAATCCTTGGGTAAGGAGGGGCCACAATGGGTAATCAGAGTTTTACACAGGTATACATTGGAAAAATCTTTTTAAAGTTTTTTAAACTATATGGAAGTATCCTTGGATAGTTAAAATTGAAGTTTGTTCAACCCCCAGAAGTAGGGAGGGACCACTTTGCATGATCAAATTTTACATGTAAATGCATGGGATAAATCACTAAAATCTCCCTAAGAATAGCAATTCCATGATAAGCCATATCAATTCATAGGCATTCTCTGGTAGTGTTAATTCAAGGGTTTTTATATGCCCATCTTAAGATGGGATGTATTATGTTAAAGGCTTCATGTCCGTCCATCCGTCTGTCCATTCGTGTCCGGCTCATAACTTCAGTACTATTAGGCTTAGGATTATCAAACTTTGTCAACTGATACTTCTTGGGTAGACGGTGTGTTGCGCACAAAAAGTAGGTCGCTCTGACCTTTAGTAAAGATGCTATGGCCAAATATGGAAAAATCCTGTCCGGCTCATAACTAGAAAACTATTAGACCTAGAGCTATCTAACTTGGCAAAAGTATCATCCTAGGTAGAAGGTGTGTCGCGACCTATTTCAAGGTCACTGTGACCTTTAATTTAAGTGAAATAAAAAAAAAAAAAAGTCATTTAAATTTTAAATTTCATAATCCTAAAAAAAGTTTTAAAAATATATATGTATCCATATTAAAAAGTGTGAAATCGAGTCATAACTTATTTTTTCATTATATACTTTACAGCATGATCTGTAACAAATGTCAATGTTAATGAGAGGAATTAGTTTGTCCCATGGGCATAATTATCAAGCACTGGTCAAAAAGAATTTTGATAGCAGAAATTTGCATGTCAAATTAGAGAGAAATTAATTAGTTTAGTGTGAGGAGCTAACTGGCAGAGCATTGGTGTTATCTATGTCCCTTTGGGTATTGGGTAAATGGGCAGCCAGCCTGTTGGATTAAAAATAGCTCTTGTTGGCTAGCCTAAGTTTTAAAATGAATTTGATGAAAAGTAATTAAAACTAATTTGATATTGCATAATAAACTAATAATCTGATATTATATAATATTAATTGATTTAAAAACTAATTTTATGGGGTGGAGTTGAATCAGCATGCCTACTTGTCCATATGAATTAAATATGAAACTTGTCTGACATTAAATCTAAAAAAGTAAAAATCATTGAGTATTTGATATGTTTTAAAAGTGTTTTAGGGTGGAAATTGCAGATCCATTAACATCTTGGGAGTAATGAGTAGACAAGCATCAAGTCAAAGATTAATCAATGAGTTCAATGTAGGAAGGCTAGCTGTCTCAATCATTTCTTTAGAGCATTCTCTGATCAAGCAGTCTTATCTGTATCCTTTGGGAATTAGACAGAGGAACTGTTGTTCAGGTCATAGCATATGTCATTTAATGGCCAGCCTTTATTTTCAAAATTAATTTGGTATAGATTAAGTTGTTAAGACTAATTTGATATTGTTTAATATGATTGGCATTTGACAAAGTCTAACACAACCAGTTTAGAAATCTATCAATGATGTAATATTTGTTAAAATTAATTAAGGTCTTCAATCCCTAATAGGAAGAAATTCAATGAAATTGAAGACATATAACAGAAATGTAGGCATTGAATACTCAATTCAAGACATACTTCTCATTTATCACTATTAGTATACTGAAAGGAAAAAGAAACGCAGGGTAAACTTTTGAGGTGAATTAAATTTGATTTTCTTGAAATACTTTTTAGTTTTCCTATCTACCTTTTAAAATCATCTTTCAAAAAGATATAACCAAGTTCTCAAATGATTTTGTCTAATTATTCATGAGTTATTGAAGCTCAAATGAGGATACCCCCCAAAAGTGAAAATCGAAAACTCTCATTATCTTCAATGTCTATCTCGTGCATTTGTCAGAGTCTTGTTTCTCCTTTGCATGGAATTTCATCAGAGTGTTTATCTTTCAAAGCCTGGCTATATTTACCATAGGTAATCACGCAAAAAATAAGTCAAATGGCGCGCGCATGCGCCAGTGAGAGCAATACAACCGTAAGTTGACTGGCTCAAAAAACCAAATTGCGGAATTGTTTTCTTTCAAATTTCGTATGAATGTAATGATTATAATCGTCTACTCTATAAATGGCTGTTTTTGTGGTAGTAAGGTGGCGATTTAAGAGATGGCAGGACGAATAACTCGCTCGTAAAATGGCTCTGTTTCGCGTTATTGTCATCGTCACGGTTGATTGAAAACCACTCTAGACCCTCTCTGACAACGGGTAAAAAGTTTTATTGGGGAAAATTTACAAGAGACTGCTTAGTAAACCGTTGTTGCCTTTTTCATTAATTAGGCAATTCGAAAACAATACACCATTGAACTTCCGTAAACTGTGCCAAGATTGCAATAAATTCATAATGTGTTTTAATATTGAAAAACGATGTGCATACCTCATATGCATCAAATAATGCAACAAGATTTGTTGACAAATTCGTCGTTATCAAATTGCACATGTTTTGGGCTTTTTAGCGTTTTCCCGACGTGACGTCATAAATTTTACGGTTGAGTAGTTCTGAATACTGATTTTGATGCACAGTAACTAAATTTCCCTTCTGACCAATTTTCGTAATTTTCGGTCATGTGGTCAAATTTTTATCGAAAATTATGCTACCCTGCGTTTCTTTTTCCTTTCAGTATATGTTTAGTGGGATGTGTCCTAATTTATGACCTTGAATTTTGGTAAGAGTTATCTCCCCTTTTTTGATTAATAAAAAAAAATCAATTAAAAAAAATTTAGCTGGTAAAAAAATTGTTTTCAATTATCATTCTATTTTTAATATTACAATGCATCTTTCCACCACAGGATTTATTGATATTCAAATTATTTGAATTTTTATTTTGAAAAAACGCTTTTTCCCATAGACTTCAATGCAATCTTTGTTAATTAGCTACTGCTTAGTTAATGAAATTTTTGAAAATTTCTTGTGGGCAATCCTTTTCCACTATAAAATGCTTTAATATAATATCAGAGTCTTGTGAACTTGAAGGACATTAAAGGGTAGAGAATTTGGTATCATTAGGGATTGAAATCCTTAATCACATGATTTTCTTGCACCCTAAACTGTTTAAGATAATTGTAATTTTTTGACGGGCGTATCATGCTGTGGCGTGGCACTTTATTTTATTTAAATCATGTTCCATGGAGTAAGACAGGGACACAATAAAAGATCAAAGACATAGAAAAAAATCTAAAACCATGATTAGTCATATAAATATGGAAACATCCTCAGTTAATTTAGCTTCAATTGTTATAGAATTATTCATACTCCCCATTCCCCTGAAGACTGGAGGTATATGCAATCAATTATAATTTTTAATTTGATTTCTGTTTTTTCCTAGCAATATACTCAGGTGAGTTATATGAATGAGGGCCTCTTTTTTGGGATTAAGATGTGATTAAGCATTTTGCTTATGAGTTAATTATATCTCATAATAATGCCCCCCCCCTTCAAAAAAAGTTAATTCCTTGTATCTCATGTCTGCATGTATAATTCAGTATGAAAATTGAGAGGATTTCATTTTAATTTTCATTCAGTAATTAGAAATTTTGCTTTGCTTTGGGATTGTGTACTAATCAAGCCACACAAAGTCATAAGGCAGTTCTGTTACATTTCTCAATTGGCTTTATGAATACATAAAGCTATTTTCTTGTTTGTAGTTTTATACAGGACATGTAATTATATGATTTTCCAATGAATCTAACTAAATACAGTTGAACTTGGGTATCTCAAACATCGGTATTTCAAATACCTTATGTAAAAAGTACGGAAGCCCATTTAGGACCTATATAAAAATATTTTTGAATCCGACATAACGAATTGTCAAATTTGTTATAACGAATTTGATTCGTTATGAACAATTTCTTTGAATTGGTTATAATGAATTGAATCTGTTATAACAAATTTGTTGATTTTGTTATAACGATTTTAAAAGATTGTAATAATGAATTAATTTTGTTCAAACAGATTCTAAAATTTGTTAAAACAAATTAAATTTGTTATTACATTTTTTGAATTCATTATAACAAATTAAATTTGTTACATCAAATTTCTTGAATTTGTTATAAAAATTCAAAAATACTTTTCCATAGGCCCCAATAGTCCAGTTTGATTAAATGACTTTTATTCGTTAAAAAAAAATTTAAGAATCTGTTTAAACGAATTTAATTCGTTATTACCAATTTTAGAATTTCTTTTAACAAATTTTATCTGTTTTAACAAATTATTGAATTCGCTATAACGAATTTATCAAATCTGTTATAACAAATCAAATTCATTTTAACGAATTAAAAAAAAATTGCTATAACGAATTTATTTCGTTTTAACCATTTCGACAAATCGTTATATCGAATTCAAATATATTTTTTGATAGGTCCTAAACAGGCTTCCCTAAAAAAGTGATTTGGAAGTCCCAATTAACGCCTTACCCTGTAAGTATTTTATCCTGGATATCTTGAAGTTTTTTCTTGGTTTCACTGGGTTAGAGATAGCAAAGTTAGACTGTTTTTCAGTGTGTGTTTGTATGTAAATTGCAATAGCCCTCTTAATGTCATTGTCCAAGAAATCACTCCTTTGAAAATGGAGAATGAGTTGTACTTTAACATATGTTAACCCATTGCCTTTCACTGAAGTGCACAATAAATCAAAATCTGAAAAAGATCTATCACTTTAACCAGGGGTTTGACCAGCATTTGATTTGCTTAAATTGAAATAATTGTATAAGTTATGAATATTTACTGTCAGTTTTATTCAGGAAATTGATAGGCCCCCAGAAATGTTTCAAGTTTTTGCAGTAGCAAAATATGATCCCCTTTATCCAAGAATACATTAACTTTTTTTTTTTACCTTAAATTGAACATTCCCTTCCCTAAGTATTGCTTAAAAGATCATTCAATGCCTTACTTCTTGGGGCAATCTTCTTAAAAGAGTAGAACATATTGGTCATTGTTCCTCATTTTATTCACATATTTAGAAATGTCAGAGTGATTATTTTACATTTTCTAGTAAATTCCCAACAAGTTGTAAATAAGGTTGCATGGTTTGAAGACAATGGTTGTTAACTGATGAAATGTCACAGAACCTAGCCTCTGTCATCGTCGGAAACCCACAGGTGATCTCGTCTTATCACCCGTGGGGTTTCTGACGATGAGCCTGTCAAACACTAGGGAACATCTTGAAAAACAATTCACACAAAAAACAAATAAGTATTCTCACTGGAAATATTTTTCATTGATACACAACAAGATTGCCACTTTTCCTAAGTATTAAGAATACAATAAAAATTTGTGAAAGTGCAAGGATGTGTCAATGAAATGCATAAAAAAGATTTGAAGTTTCAATAACTTTTAGATGAAATAAGATTTTTAATATATTTTTGTGTGAAATGCTATTAGAGTATATAAGTCGTAATATTATACTTTCATGACAATGAATATGATTTGTCGAGAAAAATTTGTTAAAAAACACTATTACCCGCCGAGTAATGAAGCCACGCCCTCCTGCGTAGCAACAGTCAACATTGCTTGACGACGGGTGGTATTCCAAAAAATAGCGACTGTGCAGAATTTATGCGCGCACGGTTCACTGTTATGAGTATTTGTATAAAACATTCAGTATAATATAATAAATATAGCATGTAGTTGAGTGTAACATTGAAAATTTTCACCCCTCGAAAACCATTGTCAACCTCGGCTGCGCCTCGGTTGACAATGGTTTTCTTGGGGTGAAAATTTTCAATGTTACACTCAACTACATGCAATATTTATATAATATTATACAGAAAATATTAACTTCAAATCTGTGTCCATGCACCATTAACAGCAATAATATGAATGTTCAGATAATATATCTCAAATACTAGCTTATATAATCAAGTGAGGAAATATTAAAGTCTTCAAAAAAATTAGCATGGTGAAACTAAAAGTATTTTTTAATAAAATGTATGTGAAGCTGGGTAATTAAAAAAAAAAAAGAAAAGGGCATTTTTGATTGATCTGGGTGCAATTGAAAACTTAATTAATAGTACTACCTGAAATGGAAATTTTGGTATATCTTGTTCCTAAGAAATTGGACAGATAAAAAAAATGCCTATAGTGTGTTTTGATTTCTGGGAACATATGGCTAGATGATGATATCACATATTAATTAAGTGTTTATTATTTACCGGTATTTGTAGTGTTAACTATTTTATCCTAAATACACAGAGGCCAGTAACATACATGTACTATGTTTGATTTTACGTTATCACTATATATATACAAAAAGATTAGTGATAACTTAATATCAAACGATTAGTGGTTACTCACAGGCTGGCCTGTGCTTTACTATCAGATAACAGACTTCAAAATTCAAATATATATGCAAGGTAATTTTATTTTAAATATGTAACATTTTTCTATTTGCATAACTTTGGCTGTGGTCAAATACCAAATTGTCGACATTTAAGCCATGAAAAAAATTAAAATTAAATGAAAGCTTCCTAAACATTGTGGAGATTCAAATTTGTTAAAATCTTTAACCTAGCCCGGTTTGTGAAAAAAAGCAGGATTTTTTGGGGAGGAAAGGCAGTGTCAATCCAGTGAAAGTCCAAAGTGCCATTCAAATGCTTCTTTCACTTAAGTGAATAACATGTACATGTGATTGTTGACAATGGAATCATTTTTTTTTCACCAAGAACAAATCAATAAGATGACACTATAATGTTGTACAACTAAGCCTTTCAAGAATTTTTTTTAGAGTATGCATATATATATTTAATATAGAATAAAAAGAATAATTGCATAAGAAGTTGGGGGAGGGAGGGTTTAACACAGTTTCTATTTGCATTCGTTGTATAAAGTACGTACCACACTCATTTACTGATAAAGGAGTGGGCTTTACATCAGATATACACGTTACATCAAAATGAATCATTAGAATAGCTGTATTTATTTATATAAGGAGCATTATTTTTTAACCATCCTCTTCACATGATGTAAAAAGAGGTTACATAATTAAGTATGCATAATGTCATATACTTATTTAAATTAATATCAGGTAAATATGTCACTTTCATAATACAAATTACAAAATAGGATTATTGCATTGAGAACATTTTATATTAATGAAAAGATTTTCTTTGTCGCTGGGCAGGGCTAGATAGTACGTACTGTAAAAATTTATTGATTTGGTTATTGAATTTTTTTCAAGCTTATATTTTGGCTGCATATATAGCTCTCTCCTACCCGTGGCTGCTTGATCACAAAAAGTGTCGTAATCTTGAATATTTATGCCTCTCTATTGTTCATCATCTGACTATGCTTTACTCGCATTGGTCAATATTTTAATGAGCTACGAAGAATTCTCTCCTTGTTCAACCACGGCCAGATGGGAGAGGAGCGTACATTTTGGCCGTGGTTTGCGATGATGGCAGTTGGGTTTTTTAGAGATATTTAGAGTTATGTGCACCTGATACATGTACTACCTTGGTTATTTCTTCTGAATAAAATTGGTTTTAATTAGGTCACCTAGCTGAGTCATTCAGTTTAGCTTTTAATTGCTATCTGTTTTCATCCATTTAATATTTCATGCATTATTATTTACACCTTTTCAGCCTTTTCTCTGCAAACAATTTGAACCAATTTTGGTAGATATCTATTTTATTGAAAAGAGGAACAAAACTATTGATTTCTTGTTTCTCTTCCTTTGAGGCCTAATATAAGGAGAGGAGGCAAGTCCATAAGAAATACTTCAATTTTAAAAAATCTTTTACCCCTAGACATCAAGAAATCAAATTATCGGAATTATTAAAATTAACATTGAGCCCTCTACTAAAAATTTTTTAATTAATGGCCCTTGGGTCACAGGTACCTGAGTAGGGTGGGTCTCCATAAATCATAATAATGAAAATACTTTAATTCTTCGAAAAATCCTCTCTCCCCTGTAAAAGCAGGCAAATTAAGAACATAAGATATGCTAAGCAAGTATGGCCTCTTCCAAAACTCTGAAATCATGACTTTGCTGTAAGTGTCAATTCATTATAATTGTGTTTGCTACATGTATTTGATATCTGTGTTTTACAATAATTGCTACATTTATAACTGTGTTTTACTGTAATTGCTTTTATCGTATTGATGATTGAGTTAACTAGCATTGGTTACTATAAAATTGAAATTTCTGCTAAATTCTTTTAAATGCTATATCTTGCCACAAAAAGAGTTTAAATCAAGTATTATTATTTAATTTATTGCTGTTGCAAAATTCAACTGCTAGTCTTTTCTCTTCGTTATAAATACAAACCAGTAGAGCTACATTCTCAACAGAGACTTCTGGTTTGCACTCACAATACAAAAGCTATTCAGTCTTAATTGATGTCTACATTTCTTTAGAAAAATGGTTTTGCATGACAAATTCTTGTGTTGTAGCATAGTTTTAAGTAGCCTTTCCCAGAATTAGATGGACAGTGTCTTATCTGTACCAATTCTAAAAAGTAAGATAAAAGGTAAATGAGTAAAGGCTACAGGATTTATAAAATGGATTGCTACGTGCATTTAGCATTCTAATCCTAACCTATCCCCACTTACCTAACTACATGTACTAGCCTAGCTAGCATTTGAAAGTTAAAACAAGAATGTCAATTAACAGGTATTTGAACGTCAATGAATTGATTTTTTTTCAGTGTCAAAGAAGTTAAATTTTATTTTATTAATAAAAACAATTTTCATTTGCTAGTCCAGTAGACGTGTTAACTAGGAATAATGAAAAAACCACGCTTAGATATTTTTTGAAAACTATATGACTGCATTTTTTGCAGTATTTTTTTTTTCTTTCTTGATAGTATACATGTACTACTTCTGAAAAAAAATTCAATATTTTTAACACCTACACTATAATTAGGAATGGCTGATTTTATACTCAAAAATGAGAAATGTTCAGTTTTATGTGCAAATAGACACTGCTATATACACAGGTACATGTATTAGGGATGGCAATTTGTAACTTGTTAATGATATTGCTCAGTTGGATTTATGGTTATCTTAAGATGTGTAATCAGTTAGTTAAAAACAATGTGTAAGCATCTTGTGTTTGACTCTTTATACCACTTTAACAGGGGTTCACATTTCTTAAGGGGTAGAGGGTGTCCAACAAGGTGCCCAAGGTACTAGTAATTTTTTTAAGTGCATCATTTATCTCCACAGCTTCACTTTTGAATGATTTGAAAGTGAAAAGATTCAATCTGCTTTTTCTGCAACAACTAAATAAATGCTGCTTTTTTTAGCTCTACTGGTCAGAGACTAGAAGAGCTTATGCAATAGTAATGCGTGTCATCCATCCATCTGTCTGTCTGTTTGTAAACAATTTTTCAAAATGATACTCCTCTAACAGTTTTGGTCTGATTTCAATATAACTTGGCACACAAGTAGACTGCACTAAGATACATAATTTTGTTTATCGGTTTTTGATTTTGGTGAACAGTGTTGCTGTGGTTACTAAAAATAGAAATTTCTGTGAAATACTTTCAAAATGCTATTTCTCTTACTACAGAAGGCCTGTCGAAAAATATTTTTGAATCCAGTATAACGAATTGTTGAATTTGTTGTAACGAATTTAATTTATTATAACAATTCTTTCAATTCCATATAATGCTTCTTCTCTTACAGTTTTGGTCTGATTTCAATATAACTTTGAACACAAGTAGACTTCACAAAGATACATAATTCTTTATATATGGGTTATTGATTACTATGAACGGTGTTGCCATAGTTACTAAAAATAGAAATTTCTGTGAAATACTTTAAAAAAGCTGCTTCAGATACGGTTTTAGTTTGATTATGATATAATGTGGCATGCAAGTAGACTACAATGAGATACATACCCGTTAATTGTTTTTTTTTCAGGGGGGATGGATTTTGATGAATGATGTTGCCATGTTGACTTAAACATGAAAATCCTGTAAAATCTTTAAAAGCTTCTCCTACAGTTGACTATATAGTCTTATTGCAATCTCGCCACAAAAAGAGACTAAATCAAGGATCATCATTCTATTTATTGCTGTTGTAAAGGTTTAACTACCAACTGCTTCTTTTCTCTTCCTTTGTCATAAGTACAAACCAAAGCTCCAGACAGCTCAGTATTACATAACGCTACAACTCCATATTCCCGGAGAATAAATTGACACTATATGGAGTTTGGTAGAAACCAGTAGAGCTATAGTCTCGGCAGAGACTTCTGGTTGTAATTATATTTTTAGTTTTTCCATGATTTATTTTATATGTAGCATTTTTCATTACTCATAGAAAACATGTTGATGATAATGCTTAAATACTAGTAGCAATGCAATGTAGCTTTTTCATTATGCATAGAAAACCTGTTGACAATACTACTTAAATAGCAATGCCTGCTGCCCAAATCAATAACATTATAAAATATGTTCAAATTAACTGCTTACTTGAGCACTGGATAAAACAAAGATTGAGGAGGCTGGGGTGGGAGGGGAGGGGGGGTCTACAAATGAAGCATCAGATTTAATTTAATTTTTAAATAAGATACGGTACTTTAAGCTGTCAACTATCATTTGGCAAAGAAAAATTTCATACATTTTACCGGTAGTTTTAAAATTTGATCATTTTTTTATATCTTTATATGTAGCTCTTCTAAGGAGATCAATATAGTCTTAAAATGGCTATTACCATGCACTAAGGCCTCTTAAAACAAGCACTGGTCACGATATTAAAAGACCCACAGAACAATATGTACTATATAATTGCTTTCATAGTAATTGGTGTGGGTTCCTAAGTACATAATATACATTTTCTACCATTATTTGTTTCTATATGAACATACAGAAATACAGTTGAATCACATCAACTGTTTAATGCTAATTACCTTTACAATTTAAGAATCATGGAATGGAGGATCAAAAAAAAAAATTAACTCATAACATATTGTGAAGTCACCAATCACGGAAAAGCGTTGAGAAGTTGTAAAGGAAAAGCAGACAGGTTGTGAAAATATAATGGAAAATAATTTTACAACCAAAAAAGAATTCAAGCATCTAATAGTACATTTATTTAGAGATAATTATACATTTTATTATGCAGGACTTTCAATTAATTAAGCCTTAGATCCTACTGCTTGTTATCCTGATATGAAATTAGATCAGGGTTTAAGGGATATCATTTGTTCAAAATTTATGGTGGGCAGATTAAGGCCATAATCAGATTTACATAGAGATACCTGTACATATTATACAGAAAAATCTTTAAAATTCTTTTGCACAAAGATAGCAAAGCACTGATAAGTAAAATTGATCTGGAAGCATCCCGAGTGTAAATTCAAGTTTTGTCTTCTTGGTTTAATTTTCAATCATGTCAATAGTGAACTGATTTCTGGGTTTTTTTCTTATTAAGTTTTCTCAGTTGATCAATGTGGCCCATGGGCCTTTTGTTTAATTTGTATTAGTACAGATATTCCAGAAGCCTTCATTTTTTATTGCCATGATTGGAATTATTTTAATTTTGTTAGATGAGCCTGGCTTACTGTACTAGTATTTTGAATACTTTGATTTAGACATATTCTAAGGTACTCCAACCCTCAGCCAGGAAGGATAAGTCTTATGCCCTGTTCACACGGAGAGTTTAATTCGAATTAAACGTAAGTTTACTGCGAATTAGCTTAGCTTGGCGTTCACGCGGACAATTTTATGCGAATTAGTTTAATTCGAATTAGTTTACTGCGCATTAAATTACTTTGCATTAGCTCCATGTGAACGCTAAGCGAAGCTAATTCGAATTAAATTTTGAGGCATGGGTAATGGCAAAATTAGGTCAAATGCCAC
>PRKT01000049.1:1891860-1905408 GCA_003671525.1 Saccostrea glomerata
TGAATTTTGACTTTTTAAAAATTTAATCATTACATTGAATTGGCCATTACTTTTGATGAGAAGAGGTTTGGCTTTCATATTCAAAATGTAAATTACTTGTGACAAGACCTTTCTAAAAACACTATGATTTTGACCTTGAAGTTTGACCTACTTTTTTCAAAAACTTTAATGTTGGTCATAACTTTTGAATGAGAAAAGACAGGGCTTTTATATTAAAGCTGTGTATTGCCTGTGACAAGTCCTTTCTAAACACACTATGATTTTTTACCCCACCCCATGACCCTGATCTTGTAGTTTGACCTACTATTTAAAAATTAAACATACTTCAAATTGGTCATAACTTTTGAATGAGAGGAGAATGGGCTTTCATATTAAACATTTGTATTATCTGTGACAAGACCTTTCTTAATACAAAATGATTTTTATGCCCCCCTTCGAAGAAGGAAGGGCATATTGCTTTGCTGCTGTCTGTCGGTCAGTCGGTCTGTCTGTCGGTCCACTTCGTTTCCATTCATTTTCTTCGCAACCGTTGCACATATTGAAATGAAATTTGGTATACAGATATATCACATGAATATCTAGATCAAGTTCTATTTTGGGTACGATCGCACCATATTGGCAGAGTTATGCCCCTTGGACTAGAAAAATTTCAATTATTTGCAGTTTCCGTTCATTTTCTTTGCTACTGTTGCACAAACTGAAATGAAATTTGGTATACAGATTTATCAGATTAATATCTAGGTCAAGTTCTGTTTTAGGTATGATCGCACCATTTTTGACAGAGTTATGCCCCTTGGACTTAGAAAAATTTCAATTATTTGCAGTTTCCGTTCATTTTCTTCACAACCGTTGCACATACTGGGAGGAAATTTAGTATACAAATTTATCAGATGACTATCTTGGTCAAGTTCTGTTTTGGGTACAATCGTGCAATTTTGACAGAGTTATGCCTTTTTGGACTTTGAAAAATTCCAATTTGGGGGGAGGGGGGCTTAAGTGTTTTACAAACATCTCTTGTTTTCTTTACATCGTGACCTTGAGTTTGTCCTACTTTTCAAAAACTTTGGTCATAACTTTTGAATGAGAAGAGATAGGGCTTTCATATTAAAGCTTCGTATTGCCTGTGACAAGACCTCTCTAAATACACTATGATTTTTGAACCCGTGACTGTTTGAGTTACTTTTCAAAAAAGCTATTTTTTTCTTGTAACTTTTGATTGAGAAGAGATTTGACTTTCATATTTGACAATTGCATCTCACCCACAAAGATACCAAAAGCGGGGGAGCACATTTCTTTGAATTTGGAATTTGCTTGTTTACATGTATTTATTCATTTATTATGCCCCGCCATGAATATGGCCAAGGCATATAGTGTTTGTCATGTCCGTCCTTCTGTCCTGCCGTCACACTTTGCGTTCAGATCAGTTCTAAGTTCGGTTTCAAAGAAACTATCCAAGATATTTTCATCAACCTTCATAGGGTGATAGATATTGATGAGAACTATGCAACTGCATCAACATTTTTTGACCTTGACTTTACCTTTGACCTTGACCTCACTTTTCTTAAATGAGTATTTAGCTCAGTTTTAAAGATACCATTCAAGATAGTGTTATCAAACTTCATAGGCTGAGACATACTGATGAGAGCTATTCAATTGCATCAATATTATTTTACCTTGACCTTTCTTTTGACCTTGACCTCACTTTTCTTAAATGAGTGTTTAGCTCAGTTTTAAAGATACCATTCAAGATATTTTTATCAAACTTCACATGTTGATACATACTGATTAGAGCTATTCAACTACATCAACATTTGACCTTGACCTCACTTTTCCTAACTTAGTGTCAAACTTCATATGCTGATTCATTCTGATGTAAGCAATCTGCTTCACTATTTTTTACCTTGACCTTACATTCGACCTTGACCTCACTTTTATCAAATTGTGATTAAGTCAGTTTTAAAGAAACCATTCATATTTTTTTTTCAATTTCATATGCCGATACATACTGATGAGAGCTTTTTAAATGCATCAACATTTTTTGGCCTTCTCCTTACCTTTGACCTTGACCTCACTTTTCTTAAATCAGTGTTAAACTTCATATGCTGATACATACTAATGTAAGCAATTCAACTGCATCACTTATGGCACGCCAAATTCACAAAAATGAGATAATCATAGTTTCACAATCGATAAACTAGGTTTATCGGTTGTAAACTATAGTTTACAGTCGATAAACCTAGTTTATCAATTGTGAAACTAGGTTTATCTCATTTTTGTGAATTTGGCGTGCCATAATCACTACAAGATATACTGAAATTTCATACACAAATTCGAATTTTCATGTTGCTTTACTGATATACCCTTGGCGGGGCATTCATGTCCTAAGGACATATTTCTAGTTTATTATTTATTTATGTTTTTCTGTGGTTGATATAGACTAACCAATAAATGTGAGTTTTATGGTAAGTCCTAAAAGGTTGTATTGACATTTGGAAAAAAAATCATGCGCAAGTTTTTAATTTGTATCCTTTATTTATCTGTTTGAATTTCCATCCCTACATATTCATTTCAAAAAATCATTCTGGACTAGAAATACAATAGGTATGCACATTTTTTCAGTGGATATTCATATTGCTGTAACTTTATTAACCGAAGTCAGGGACTCTAAGCCGTTGATCTTGAAGTCGTCATGTGATCACGCGATAAACACACTGACTGAATGACGTAAAACCTATAGTACCTTTGGCTGATCAATAAACCAAGTACTCAGCACACCGAGCGTGTTCAATCGAACACGCGATTTTTTTTATTACGTATTTCTCGGCACGTTTCACAAAAAATATTAAATCTTCTGTCAAATGACGACTGTAATGTGAATATATAGGTCAATCGCGGTTATTGTAGTTTTTTTTACATATAACTGTACAACTGAGAACATTCTTCAATACTAGCATTTTTGAAAATTATTTCATGTTAAAATTCTGAATTTTTTGGATAAGAAAAGGGATATATGGAAGTAAATAAAAATATTCTTTTTTAAATGATTTGTAGTTGTTATTGTAAATTGTATTTACGCCCATCCGATAAATAAAAAAAATATTCAGCACAAGATGATTTAAGTAACTAGGGTAAGGCCATTGTTGAACATCAGACATCTTATCATGATCATCTATAGTTCAATAAGCAGTGCAGATTCGAATAACACTGCTTGGATAATAAACATTTATTAAAGAACATAGTCCTCTGACATAGCATACAATATGTGATTGGTAGTATAGGTATCTAAAGCTTCTGATGCAGCACCTTTAAAGTGTTGTCAGTGTTGTTTTTGGCAATGCTTTGGAAATAAGTCTCTTATAATTTTTAACCAGATTGCCGATCATTGGAAAATATGAACTACATTGAACATCTAAAGCAACATTAGATTTGTGTGATATAGATCCACGGATCTAGAGGAGAAAATCTCTGTAGGTTTGCTCAATGTATAGAATATACTTGTCTAACATCATAATCCATGATTATGTCATGTAAATTTTCTATTTACTGCCCTCGGTAAATTCTAAATTTACAACATGACGCAGTTAGATAACTATCCATTTAACCTCATTGCCAATCATACTGCCCCCTCCCTCCAACAGTTAATTATTGAAATTAATGAAGTTGAAGATGTGAAGTTCCTAAAAATCTCTTAAAAATTGCTATATATGGCGTATCTGAGCTAAAAAATTTAAAGAGATTTACATGATATTCAATGTCATGGCGTATTTTTTATATTTAGACTAAGTAAAAGAATGGAGGCGTACAAGGCGAGGACAATCCCTTGCTCTGAAAAAAGACATTTCTCAATTCTAAAAGTAGTATTTTTTCAAAATTTTATGTTTTATATAATCTTTTACATATCAAATTCTGTATTTCATCTGCCTTATACGCCCTCTTTCTTTTAAAAGTTTAAATCCAATTTAAGGTAGGATTCTTCTCTGGTTTCTGACTATAAATGAAATATTCAGTGTATATTTGCTTATATATTTAGATGTAAGAGATATAAAAGATCATATTTTCTTTTCTCGTCATTCTTTCATTAAAAAAAAGGGGGGATAATACCCCCCCTTTTTTTTTAATGAAAAAAAATGTAAGAGTGTATAATACCTCGAAAATATAAAATTCCCCCGTCAAACACATCTATATGTCGTTATATGCAAGCAGATTGTACTTTTTCCTCACGTTTAAAGAATGGCCCCATTCGGTATAATAAAAATACACAAGGTAAGAAACAAAAGTTGTAAACAAACGGGGGTTCCCCACTTCGAGACAGATTTCCAAGGTATTAACAGTGTTACCTATCATAATTTTGCAAACACTTTGTCTGGGAGATGTTCTTTTACTAGTCTCTTACACCTAAACCCCGCCATTGATGTATAATATGCCGTAATCGGACGATTTATTAATCGGATACATAAAATTTTCTCCATTGGCAGCGTTGGAGGAGGTTTTGGAGCTGCTTTTCTGTTTCGCCTTATCTGATTGGTTAGATATTTAAACTGTGTTTAGAATAGGGAGTGAAAGATAGTAGGTTGATAAATGCTGAAAAATGAAGAGATTCTCCCCAAAATTGCGCAAAAAAACCTGTGCATAACAGGATCTGTAGCGTTATGGTCAAAGACTAATATATAAAAACCATAACGCACAGGAGCTTGACGTTTTTAAACTTTAGATAAAAATATCCCAAGTTATTACAAGATGTGTTTAATGTTTGTGAAACATTAATGCCCCCGTGTGGCAACCTAGCAAAGATTAAACTTTTCTTAAATGCAAATTAAATACATATTTATTGGTACCCAATATAGGGTCTTCTCACAAGGGTAGGTCAAATTCCAAGTTCATATGGTCAAAGTTGTTGGTTTCTTAAGAAAGATTCAAAGTCAAAAGAATTACACATATAAAGTATGAAAGTCCTAGCCTTTTAAACCGTTCAAATGTTATGGCCAAGGTTAAAGGTTTTTTTTAAATGGGTCAAACTCCAAGGCCATGGTCAAAGGATCAAGGTCTTTGACATCAAATGAAAGGTATTATCACAAGGATTAAATGTTTCAAGTATGAAATCCCTAGCTCTAACCCTTCAAAATTTATGGTCAAAATTTGTATTTTAAAAGTAGGTCATACTTTAAGGTCAAGGTCAAAGGGTCAAGGTATCCAATGAAGGGTTTTCTCACAAGGATTACATATGTGAAGTACGAAAGCCGTAGCCCTTACCGTTAAAAAGGTATGACCAAGGTTAAAGTTTTTTTTCAGAAGTATGGAAATCGTCAAGGTCAAATGGTCTAAGTTTTTTGGTATTCAATGAAAGGTCTTGTCACAAAGAATTAATACATGTCAAATATGAAAATCCTAGCATCTACCTGTCAAAAGTTATGGTCAAAGTAAAAGTTTGAAATTTTCGTGTAAAAGTGGGTCAAATTTAAATGTCAAAATTTCACATTTGGTGGTACTAAAAGAAAGGTCCTGTCACAAGGAATACACATGTGAAATATGAAAGTCATATCTCCACTAAATCAAAAGTTATGAGCTAGGTTAAAGTTTTTGCGGACAGACAGGCAGACGGACGGACAAGACAAAAACTAATTAAGCTTATATACCCCCGATTTTTCGATTACGGGGGCATAATACATGCAGGGATATTTTTATTTACGACAAGAAAGTTATATTTATGTCAACACCTGTGCCATATAACCGTAAACGCTACAGTTCCTCACGTAGATAGCATATAGAAATGTATCAATGATAAGTAAAAGATATTTCCTTTCATTTTGTCATGTATAGTATCTATAAAAGTATAATTAATGGTTCATTAAATAGTGTTAAACTATGGTTGAAAACGTTGGTATTGGTCGAATAACCCTTGGGTGAATTGTCTAAAATCCACATCTTTTCGTCATTTCCGGTTTAAATCACAGCTAAAAATTGACAGTGGATGTGAGCATATTGTTGACAACCTGTCGTTTAGTCATATCTGTAAAGTAAGTAAACATATTCTAAAAATAGTGATTTTAACTTTACAGAGGAAATTTCAGTTGACAGCAGGTACGTATCACAAAGAGTTGAATATTGATTTAATAACTCTGTGAAGCAAATAGAAAAAATAAATGCTCTTGCTGTTGACTGAGCTGACAAACGTTAATTTTTGATATTTTGATTGACATAAATAACGTAAGGTGTTATTTTATATGAGACAGTGGGTCACTCTGCTTATCTAAGCCAGTTTTATAGTTTCATTTTTGATAAGGGCCTATTTTTGTGTGCCTATTTTGTTCATAATTTTTCACAACTGTTGAATTAGGCTGTTAATTAGTAAAAAAGGTTTTTGATACTGTACTGGTTAAAGTGCTTGATTGATTCCACAGTGAAAGTATATTATTCCAGATTTGACGATATAAAGGAATTGAAAAATACCAGAAATCATCATGAAAATATACTGCATAGCTGTACTTCACAAAGGGGAATCGAAGGTTAATCCATTAGCGGCAGCCCATGAATTGTCATCATTTGGATATTTTCAACGGTCAAGGTACACACCCATAATCACTAATAGTATTGACTGTATGATGCCATGCATGTGTATGTAAATTTCATCAGAAGTCTATGTTAGAGGTAGTGTTTTACCTTTATTAGCTCACCTGATCAAAATTTGTCCGTCGTCTGTCGTCGTTGTCGTTGGCGTTGTTGGTGTTGGTGTTGTTGTTGTCGTAAACTTTTCACATTTTCATCTTCTTCTCAAGAACCACTGGGCCAATTTCAACCAAACTTGGCACAAAGTATCCTTGGGTAAAGGGGATTCAAGTTTGTTCAAATCATGACCCCTGGGGCTAGGGTGGGGCCAAAATGGCGGACCCAAGTTTTACATAGGGATATATAGGGAAACCTTTTAAAATCTTCTTTTCAAGTACTTCAAAGCTATGATTAGTGATATTTATATGGAATCATCCTCAGGTAGTGTAGATTCTAGTTTGTTCAAATGATGAATGCCTGGAGGGGGGGTGGAGTGTATTCAAGCCTGATGTGCTCAGGTGAGCGCTGTGGCCCCTGGGCCTCTTGTTTTCTTTTCAGTAGAAAGTGTCAAATAATTTATCATTTGTTTTCAGTGTTAAAGAGTTTATGGACTTTACTTGCAAGATCGTCGCAGAAAGAACAGTTGTTGGGTCAAGGGCATCAGTCAAAGAACAAGGTAACAACATTCTCCTGCAAAAAAAAAAATCCTAGAGATAGATTCCTATCACAAGGCTGAGGTCATCTTAAGCAAATTGAAAAAAAAATTTAATTTTTACAATCTGTTTACCATGGAGTTCTGAAAGTATAACTAAATGATAATGAATGTGAAATTGAATTTCAGAGTACATTTGTCATGTGTATGTAAGAAGTGATAGTCTTACTGGGCTGGTGATAGCAGACCATGAATATCCTCAAAGAGTAGCCCATACTCTTATCAATAAGGTATTTAAGAGTGGCACACATATATATGTACATGTAGCAAAGTTCTCTTACCTTCATTTTACAATAGTAATCTGTATTTTTAAGCTCCTGGTGTAAAGAAATAATTTATTTTCTTGCCTTGAAATCAAATTTGGAGAAAGAAATGAATACATGTATTTTCTTCACCAGTATGTTTAAAGGGGAAACACACACACACACACATTTGTTTGCTCTTCGAAAGAGACAAATGCTAATGAAAATGCATTCAATGTTGTTCACAATTTTTTAACTCCAGAGTGACTCATTGATGGTATAGCCAAGGGTTTGTATCCCAGATAGATATTTTTCAAACCCCCATAATAAAGTTTGATGGGGAAGGAATCACCTTGTTTGTCTACGCATACAATCATGTACATGCTTTAACTTTCAAGTTTGTTATTGAAAAAACAAGATTCTCATACTTGATGGAAACATTGCCTATGATCTGAAGGTGTGTACTGACCTTGACCCAAATTGATATCCTGGTCCTGGTTACTGGTAGAAGAAGTATTGAAACTGTATCTGCCAGTCTTAGACTTTCTAATAATAGGTTATTCAATTGGAAATTAATACCACATACTTCTTTGACCTGAAGATGTGTCATGACTCTGATCCAAGGTCATTAGGTCAATTTCAAGGTCGCTTAAGTAAAATGAATAATTCCTGATCTCACCTTATTATTTACATAGAATAACATAAGAATTAGCCCATATTGATATTTTCTTTCCTTTAGAAAAAAGATCCAATTGATCTTTTCCTATCATAATCTGTGAGAGGTATGACCTTGATAAAATTCTACTTTCTTTGTTTTGTATTTTTTGACAGGTTCTTGAAGATTTCACAAATAAAGTTTCTAAGTCACAGTGGCCAACAGCCAATCAGAGGTTAGTCTTTGGTAACAGTAGTAAATCTGAATCAACATTGCCCGATGAAAGCGAGAGTTAGCAATTGCAAAATATCAAAATTTTCTTTAAAGGAGAAGTCTATTCACTTTATAGGAACATAACTTGATATCATTGAAAACTTTGGTCTTTCAGACATCTTTACTACTTCCAATGTACATACAAATAACAAAAAAATTAAAAAAGAATGTATAATAAAGCAATAAGATTTCTATTTCCAGTTCACACATTCTGAACTTGACTGATATGTAATGCGTAAATTCTTGTTTCTGATTTTCAGTACGAAACAAATTGGAAAAGCTATTTAGATTGCCTCTAGAATTATCATGAATCAAATTAGGCAGACCCAATAAAAAAAAATGAATTGACACATGTCTCTGACTTACACTTTCAGTAGAATTAACACAATATTACTTATAGAAATGACAGGATCCAAGACAGGAAGATTAATTGAAAATAATACATTAATACATGCTTATGACACACTTTCAGTTCAGTACAGTTTGGAGAATTAACAGATTATCTCCAGAGGCCTGTTCAGCAGAGCAAACGTTCGCAAGCACTAGCCAAAATTACTATTGGAGGTAAAAGGAATTTTGGCAAGTGCTCGCGAACATTCGCTCTGCTGAACAGGCCTCAGAAATATCAAGATAAAAAAGCACCTAGATTCAATGATAAATGAATGCATGATTTCTACTTTCATTTTCAGTACGATACAGTTTGGAGAATTAACAGATTACCTCCAGAAATACCAGGATCCAAAGCAGGCAGATTCAATGACAAAAATACAGAGTGAACTGGATGAAACAAAAATTATACTGGTCAGTGATTTCACTTCTAGATGTTAAGTAATTTTTCATACAGCTGTCTTAAGAGTTCTTGAGGAAATTTATTCTCTCAGACTGATTTTTCATTTCATTGAGGATGTCAGTATTGTCATTGCCTGCTTTATAATTTTTCAGTATGATACCATAGAGAAGATCCTAGAGAGAGAAGAGAAGCTAAATGATTTAGTGGAAAAGTCTGAGGGACTCAGCATGCAGTCTAAAGCTTTTTACAAAACAGTAAGTCTGCTTATGCTCAGTCGATTCATGAAGAACATCAATTTGTTCTATTTAATATCTACACATAAAATTCAGTACAAAAAATAGATGTATGGATTTTTTTTAAAAACTCGAAAGAGGAAGCATTAAGTGACTGAATCATTGGATTTCTTTTTTGCTCAGCAGCATCAAACTTACCTGAACAGGTCTCACATACCTGGTACATGTAGAGTTTCATCAAAATAAACTTAGTGAAAAGTTCTGTTTCATTATTTGTCATGAATTACCAGGTATTGCTTTATTCAAGTGCATAAAAAAGTCTAGACAATTTAAAAAAAAAATAGGAGCTAGAATTGTCAGGAGAAAAAAACTTTCAATAGTTATGTAACCTTTATACTTTTTCTTTTTCAGGCAAGGAAGACTAACTCCTGTTGTGTTATCTTATGAGTGTAATGATGTGCTACATGTATATGTATTGTATTTATTAAGAAGGGAAGTCAGCAAGATAAAGGTGCGACTGATGTTGAGATTTCTAAGATGGACCAATTTTTTTATCCTCTTCAATTTTTAATACTTGTCCAAGTGCAATCATGTGTTTGTCAAACATGTATTTATTTTCACATTGAAAATATGTCAAGGTGTGATGTTTAAGTTTGAGTGTGAATGAGGAATATTTAATTAGAAAAAAGAAATAGTTGTATTGTAAGGCATTATTTTATTTCAAGACATGAAAATGACTCAGAGAGTGAATTTGTTATATCTTTGAACTGTGTCTCATTTTAAATAAAATGGGTCAATCTTGGCTCCTATTTGAAGTGCATTAAAAATGTTTTTTAATGCTCTGTAAAATTCACGTAGTGTCACTGATGACCCCATTTAATGGTTTTTATATATCATTGTGTATTGGTTTCTTTAGAAAAGAATTTTTTTTTTATTCTTTTCTGTATCAGCAAATGTGAATATTGATTCAGTCCTAATTTATGTTACTTAAATCAAGGATTTTTTTTTTTTTTTGGAAAGAGAAATTGCAGATTTCCATGCTGACAATCTTATTTACCCTTTTCATGATTTGTTATATGTACACATCTGAATTATAGCTTTGAATACCATATTTATCTTCAATACACTCACATATATTCACATGAAGAGTATTTTCATCGTGATTTTAGAATACATGCTCTATTGTAAATGAGATGATATCCTCAACATGCCAAACACATTATTTTATTGTAGCTGTAATTCTTGACAAGTAAAGTTCATGTACAAGGTGCTTTTTTTGTCATGATATATTTTTGCTTTGCCTGGTATTTTTATATAGAATTTTATAAACATGCCTTTACCACTATTTCTTTAAGGTGTTCTAATGCTCTAAAAATGCATCTTTACATTTTCATCAATTAGAGTTAGTATTTTTCACTGATTTTATTGAATGCTATGACTTTTAAAATATTGTAACTTTAAGATGTTGGCCATGGTAAGACAGGAAATACAGCTTAAAGACTGAAACAAGCTGATTTTCTATTTTCTCTCTCTTTTCTATAGTTCAGGCATTGAGGAATGCAATTTTGTATCATATTAAGAGAGGAGAGAATTCTCCACTTTCAATGATTGAAAACGTTTCTTAACTATCAAGAAATTCAATTCTGAATATTTATCCACAGTGTGGCAACACATTCCACTTTTCCACATTAAATAAAGAAACATTGATCATACCTAGTTAAGGATCATTTCAACCCTTGTATTGTATGGTGGCAGTGTTGATTGTATGTTTGTAATGATGTGCAAAGTTGAATGTTGTTTCTAAATCTATTTAAAGAATGCTAATGATCAGTTTATAAGCAATTTGCTTCTATCCTGTCTCCAACAAAATTTCAACATTCACATAATGCCAGTATCCCACAGTATTTTCTTTCCATTTTTAGTTTTAGACAATGAATTGTAAAGGCATGTCACAGTTAATGATTTTAAATTGAATTGTGGCATGAATTGTTTGAATTAGGTGATGAAACAGTTTGTTGATATGTAAATCTGTGAGTGTGTATAATTGAATGAATGCAATAAACAAGAATAAAATATGGATTACATTGTAAAGTAGCTTCCTGTACTTTATGATACCCCCCACTTGAAAAGCAAGAGGATATATTTAGTAATCAGTATATTCTTCCTTCTGTATGTCTGTCTCCTCTGTCTGTTACACTTTGAGGTACCCTTCTCTTATCTGCTACCCCTCATATATCACTGAATGAATTTGATGAAACTTTCACAGAATCTTAATTACATATTGCCATTGTGCACATCCTGTTTTATTTTACCTTTTGATCCAACACATATTTTGGGTTTCCCACAACAAAACATGGACACTGTCATTATATTCATGTGGGAGGTGGGGGCTATCATTTAATGAACTCATTGCTCACAGTATCTGTAGTTTTTATAGTGGGTGTAACAGTTGCAATACATGTGGAGAATATAATGATGAACCTGTGTATAAATGTACATGACTTTCAACTTTGGACAAAGACTTTAAACTTTGTCCTCATTGTGGGTATTTTCAAGGATGTTACCTTTCAAGGGCAAATATTGCTGACAATAACACTGAGGCTGTTTTTAGATATTATTGTGTCCCTGCATCAAAATGAAAGAGATTTTTTGTAATAATGATTTAATATATCCCCTGCTTGACAAGCGGGAGGGTATTTAGTAATCGGTATGTCCGTTCGTCTGTCTGTTACGCTTTGGGGTACCCGTCTCTTATCTGCAACTCCTCTTATACCACTGAATGAAATTTGATGAAACTTTCACAGAATCTTTATTACATATTGCCATTGTACACATCCTATTTTACTTTTTGATCTGACACATATTTTGGTTTTTCCACAACAAAACATGGACATCCCATGATATTCATATGGGAGGTCGGGGGTATCATTTAGTGAGCTCATTGCTCACAGTACCTCTAGTATTTTTCTGTATTCGATCCATGCCATTATTTAGACAATTAGGAACCTTTCAACCTATAAAATTCACATTATAATGGAGGGTAAGTTTTGACAGGGGGGTTTGCTCCTCCATGGCTCCTGATTCCAAATCTGATGTTTTAAGAGATCCGTGTTTGCTGTGCTTCAGAATTGTATCGTTTCATTAGACTCGAGCTAGATTACTGTTCGTTATATCTTGAGATCAATTAAAAATTTTGAATTGATCTTTTTCATAACATTCGTTGGAATAGACGATGCGGCAGTTTAACTTGATTGATAAATTAACTAAAACAGACAGAAAATAGCTCAAGTAAAATATTGAAGTTGAATAATTGTACAGGTTTGAAAATAGTCATGTTGTATCAAAAAGTCAATATTTCCACAGAAGGAATAACACTTTTGGGTCATACATCATTATACCTCCCACTTGATTAGTCCGAAAAATCTGACGTTTTTCTGGCTTTTTTACGATTTTGATATTTTCCATGTAAAATATCAAAAAAGTAAAAAAGCCAGAAAAACGTCAGATTTTTTGGATTACCACTTGATAAGAGGGAGGGTATATCGTAATCGGTATGTCGTCCGTCTGTTACGCTTTGGGGCACCCATCTCTTATCCGCAACTCCTCATACCACTGAATGAAATTTGAAGAAACATTCACAGAATCTTTATTACTTATTGCCATTGTGCACCTCCTATTTTACTTTTTGATCCGACACATTAATATTTTGGGTTTCCCACAGCAAAACATGGATACTGCCAAAATATTCATATGGGAGGCGGGGTATAATTTAGAGTACCTCTAGTTTCGTAAGCTTTCTTTTAACAGACATTCTTTATCTAGTGTTATGTTGCCCAAAACATCGTTATCCTCAAACTTCAGGAGGGTCCCTGAGACACCACACTGCTACTGGACTCATTGCTTACTTAGTTTGGCGATTGGATGAGAGATTATGAAAAACAATAGAGATTGGCAATATGCCTGAAAGACGTTGCTTAGGACCTACGTACTAGTATCTACTTAGGACCAACGTACTAGTATTTACTCAGGACCAACGTACTAGTATTTACTCAGGACAAACGTCCTAGTATGTATTTACTTAGGACCAACGTACTAGTATT
>PRKT01000049.1:1907970-1918697 GCA_003671525.1 Saccostrea glomerata
GGGGGGGGGGGGGCTGTATCATTTAGTGAGCTCATTGCTCACAGTACCTCTAGTTATATAATTAGATTTATTACAAGGTCTTAAAGCATACATATATCCCTAAATGCTAAAAGTTAGGTTATGTCATAATTACCTGGGGCTAGGGTGGTACCTGAAAAATTCATCATTTCATGTGAAAGGAGGGTTTAATCTATAGCACAGCAGTCAATTTACTCAGGTTAGGCTAGCGCTGTGGCCCACATGACTCTTGTTTTTTTTTCTAATTCTTTTGAAAGCGACTCAAGGACACTTAGTCACATTGATAAGATTGAGATATCTGACAAAACAAGAAGATGTGCTTGTGAAACAATGATGCCCTCGAATAGCAGCTTATGGCAAAGGTTAGTCATACACGAAGGTCAAGAGATAGACAAACAAATTCAAAGAATTGTGTTCCCCCGCTTTCGGTGTCTTGGTGGATAGGATGGCATTATTTATGGCATATTGTGTTAAATATAAACTTTTTTTTAAATTAGGTCAAACATAAAGGTCAAGGGATAAAAAATCAATGCATTTGCGCCCGAAAACATCTTTTCACAGGTAATTCATATGTTAAATATGAAACCCTAGCTCTCCCCTATCAGAAGTTGTATAAGGAAAGAGGGCATTTTTGAAAAGTAGGTCAAACTTCAAGGTCACAGGGTAAAAATTCATAGTTTATTTAAAGAGGCCTTGTCGCAGATAATATACATATATAATATGAAAGCACTATATTTTCTCTTTCAAAAGTTACGAACAAAAGTAATTAATTTTAATTTTTTAAAAATAGGACAAACGTCAAGGTCACGGGTCAAAAACCATAGTATATTTTGAATGGTATTGTCACAGGTAATGTACATGTGAAATATAAATGCCCTATTTCTCCTCATTCAAAAGTTTTGACCAAGTTAGAAGTTTTTGTGAGATTTATAATGCCCCGCTTTTGAGAAAAGATAGGGAGAAAATGCTGTTACCCAATGAAAGAATTCTGTTAATAAAGCCTGGTAAATATAAAAGTCCATGCATCAACCATTCTAAATAGTAATGTTTTCTGAAAATGGGTCAAGCTCCAAGGTCAGAGGGTCAAGGTCTTGTATAAAAATATACACATGCAAATATAAATAGTCCTACCACACCAACTGTTCAAACGTTATAACTAAGATAAAAGTTTTTTAAAAAGTAGTCACTTGGGGTCAAAATCGTTGGTTTCCAGGGAAAGGCCTCGTCAGAAAGAACATACCTGAAATTCGTACTCGATCACAGTTCAAAAGTTAAATGTCAAGATTAATAGTTTTTAAAAAGTTGGTGAAAATATGAAAGTCCTAGCAACTGTTCAAAAGTTATGGCCAAAGATGAAGTTGAAATTTTAAGTGGGTCAAACTCCCAGGTCAAGAGGTCAAATATGTTAATTGGTTTTGTCGTGAAATATGAAACTTGAATGCCAGCTTCAGCAATTGAATCAAAAGTGTTGGGTAAGGTTAAAGTTTCTGTGGATAGACGGACAGATAGGTGGATGGGCAGAGCAAAGACTATACACCCCGAATCTTCGTTTTGTGTCAATGAAACAATAGAAGTGTGACATATAAACTGTAGATCCGCCCATGAAGATACAGTTCTCGTTAGCTATCGAGATCCTGGCGAGAGAGGTTCCAATATGGCGGCCAGCTGTTGTGGAGTGAAAAAACAAAAACTAAACAATTCGATGCCTGCCTCTATGTGCTGTAATGGATCCTCGGTTCATCCAAATGGTTACAAACACAACTATTCAGTGGCTAGTATAGAAATGTGTATATTTTGTTTTGACGTTCTCCATAGCCATCTTCACAGTTATGAACCACCCAAAAACCCGTCTTTCACTAATGAAGCCTTGTAAGTAAATTTCATATGTTACTTAAATGAACCCTTTTATACTGTGATTAGATAAACTGACATCAAAGCATTGTTATAATGTGTGTATTTTATGATCTAGTTTTGATCAGTGCACATGGTTACCAAAATTGCATGCTATACAAAGGAAAGCGAATGTAAACAAAGGAAATGACTCATTGTTATGGAGACTACGACCAGCTGATTAAAATGGGTCAAATGGACTGACGTTCACTTTGTGAATTGGGCTAAGAGAAATCGGTCATTTAAAGTCTAATTTGAAAAATAACTTTTGGTTTTAGTCATTTTCAAATTAATTTGTAAATAATTTAAAATATTACAATTTATCTTAAAACATTCTTGGGAAACAGGAAAGGGAAAAAATGTCAGATATTAAACAGTCACTACCCAAATGGGTTATCTGGTCACTGGTGATGAAATGTATTCTCATTAGAGAAATGGACAGGCTTTCGCTACCACAGAAATAAACTTCCTTTAGACTATGAAATCTTTTTTATACCTTTTTTCAATTTGCATCCTTAATAAACATTCTACAAAGAAATATTTTGACTGCAAATCTTCATGCATTTTACTTCTTTATTAAAAGCATTTAGAAAAAAGATTAATAATTAATTCATCAATAATTTTCTTATCAGTGTGGACATCTCTGATATAATTTTAAGTTGCACACAAAGAAATTAATTTTACTCTCATAGATAATTCACATATTGAAAATTAATGCAAATTCAGACTGTTATCCTTGGTTTCAAATGACAATGAATCAAATAGATTTTCTTAATGGTATTAAAATTAAAATTTTTAATTAACTTCACAAAGCAGTGCTCAAAGCTAACATTTTATTTGATACAAGTAGCAAAGTGAAAGCTACAAAAAAAGCTTCATAAAACTGCTCTGACACTGATGCTAAATAAATTTGGATGAATTTCCCAATTTATTTAAGACTAGGGTTCTACAGATCAGCAGCTGTTGTTAAAATTGCTTACTGCAAGACTGTTATTTTCCAGTATTTGTGGCTTTGCCATAACTTTACATTGGTGTTTTCTTTTGCTAGTCCCTTGTTTGTGACCTGGAAAATCGGTCATAGCCGTCGTCTGCGAGGTTGCATCGGAACCTTCACCTCTATCAGTCTACACAGCGGCCTCAGGGAATACGCAGTCACCAGGTATCAGATATCTTACTTATTAGTATAGATAATTATACTTATTAATATAGGTATACATACATATCAATTTACAAGGTAATCCACTTATTAATGTTGATTAGTGTAGGAACAGGAGCATGGCAGATGTCCATGATAATAAGAATCATTGGTAATCCATAAATGTGTGGAGATTACCAAGTGGTATTTACAAGTGTGATTTTTCCATGAACATCATGCTTTGGTAAATGGGTATATAGCTGAGGGGAAATAAGTAATAACAGTATGCAAGGAATTACTTTCTTCAATATTTTATATGAAACAAAGTGTTTTAATTTTATAGTTTTTTTTTAGTTTTTTTTTTTTTTATCAAAGAGCAGTAATTAAATAGAATTACTTCATTTCCAAACTAATCAAAAAATTTCTACAAGAATAACTTACAAACCCCACTCTCACACCTCTATAACATATCAGTATGAATGAAAAATACTTGAATGGGAAGGAAACTTATGTACAATAAATCAATTATGCTACAGATCTGTTTACTCTTACCATTTCTTTATATCTTGTATGGATTTTGAGTCCAAAATATGTCTCAAGTTTTTTTGCTATTATGAAAATACAAAAATCAGATATCCTTTTGACTGTATGGATTTTAGCAGTAAGTTTCCACTGTGATCTGTCTAAGTTCAAGTATTTTTAATGTTATTAAAGATAAAAAATTTCAAACATTTGAGTGATGTGGGGTTGCCCAAAAGTTGTGGTTTAAAAAATGATGGAAATGGTAAGTAAGAACTGTAGTTGTTCTCTAGTAAAATCGATAGAAAGTGGAATCTTACTGGCAAATGCCAAATCTCACTGTCAAATCTAAAAAAAAAAAATACTGAGAGACAACAATATGGGTAAACAGGTCCGATGCTATGTTTATGCTATTATATAATGATGCATGACTTGGCAAATGATGTGAACTGGATTTGCTGCTATTTCAGTGCTCTCAAAGATAGCCGTTTTAGTCCCATCGCCAAGGAAGAATTCAGCAAGCTCCATGTGTCTGTCTCCATCCTGACCAACTTTGAGGATGCCCGTGATTACCTGGATTGGGAGGTGAGGACAGATTGTATAAGGAAGTGTAAACTGTGTATATCTTATTCTACAAAGATAATTAAAAGGTGGAGGCAGTGAGTTAAATGGCTGTTTTTGATACCATTTTTAGCTCACCTGAGCCAAAGGCTCAAGTGAGCTTTTCTGATCACATTTTGTCCGTTGTCCGTCCTTGTGTCTGTCTAGCTGTCTGTCCGTCTGTAAACTTTTCACATTTTCGACTTCTTCTCAAGAACCACTGGGCCAATTTTGACCAAACTTGGTACAAAGCATCCTTGGGTGAAGGGGGATTTAACATTGTTAAAATAAAAGGCCAAGTCCCCTCACAAGGGGAGATAATCAAGAAAAGACAAAAATAGGGTGAGGTCATTAAAAAATCTTCTTCTCAAGAACCACTGGGTCAGAAAAGCTGAAACTTATGTGGAAGCATGTTGGGTAGTGTAGATTCTAAATTATTCAAATCATGACCCCC
The DNA here is from genome assembly GCA_003671525.1 of Saccostrea glomerata. NCBI lineage: Eukaryota > Metazoa > Mollusca > Bivalvia > Ostreida > Ostreidae > Saccostrea > Saccostrea glomerata. Next base: position 1,912,587 of record PRKT01000049.1, read on the forward strand.
GGGGGAAGGGTGGGGCCACAATGGGGAATCAAAGTTTTACATAGAAATATATAGGAAAAATCTTTGAAAATCTTCTTCTCAAGAACCACTGGGCCAGAAAAGCTGAAACTTATGTGGTAGCATTCTGGGGTAGTGTAGATTCTAAACTGTTCAAATCATGACCCCCGGGGGAAAGCAGGGCCACAATGGGGAATCAAAGTTTTACATAGAAATATATAGGAAAATCTTTGAAAATCTTCTTCTCAAGAACCACTGGGCCAGAAAAGCTGAAACTTATGTGCACATGGAAGGATCCTGGGGTAGTGTAGATTTCAAAATGTCTAAATTATGATCAGTGGGGTAGGGTGGGGATGCATTATGTATTACAAGGAGGAAATCTGGTAAAGAACAGAATGGTCAAAGCTTCTCAGATGAGCGATGTTGCCCATGGGCCTCTTGTTCTTGCTTTGTTAGCCTCGAAGGTTTGTATCATTGTTCTTCTTTGCTCACTCAGTTTTCCATAATGTTAGCTATATTTTTGTGAAGTCACTTGACTTCAGAAAAGCTAGCTAAAACTGCATCTTTTGAGACAAAGTACATTAAAAACTTAAACTTTAAAAAAAAAATAATAAATCGCTAGTCTATGACCTTCTTCTGTGTGAGGTATGATTGTCCTATTCAGTTAATTACCGGCACAGGAAGTTTTTATGGCATATTAAAGCCTTTTTATTATTTATTGAAATATTTTTAAAAAGTGGAAAATTTAGAGAGTCGTAGTCTCAATCTAATTAAAACCAGACTTCTTAGATCTGCGCTGTATACACTCTGCATAGAAAGATCTGAAATAATCGGACTAGGGGTCATGTTCACTTGAACTTTATCTTAGCCAATCAGAGCATCAACTATGAAACTGTCGTTATTTACTCAAAATACATCTGAACACCAGAATGTACTGATAGTAAACGTACTTAAGCAGAGTGTTATAGCGTGGATCTAAGAAGTCTGATTTTAATTAGATTGGTCTAAGTCTCAAGGAACATACAATAATATTCAAATTTATCAAAGAAAACAGGTAATGTTTCTCAGAACTTAGTACACGTATTATTATTATGAGTCTTTTATATCTAATATTTGTGTTCTGCCCTTGATTTTGATTCCTAAGAAGGGAGTGTCCACTGTATGAAGTTGTCTCTTACTCCTTGTCAGTCTGATGAATAAGTGCTGTTGTGTTTACTTATATACAAACTGTGTATACCTAAATCTAGTTGTTGTCCATTTGACTCCATTGGTGTATAACGTTCTGGCAGATTCACATATTTTTGTCTTTTTACAGGTGGGGATCCATGGAATCAGGATAGAATTCCTCAATGAGAAAGGCCACAAGAAGACAGCTACCTACCTGCCTGAGGTTGCCACAGAACAAGGTACTAACAAATTCATTACATTTAACTTGATTTACAGTTAAAATTTTAGTACATCCATTTCCCTAACATATTGAAATTTGCATGGAAAATATTTGCAAACCTTTAAATCAGATCCATGTTACATAATAAGGATGTTATATTTAAAAGCTATTGCAGGATACTAATTATGTGAGGGTTGTTTAAAAAAAATATGTTCATTTTCAATATTTTTTGTTTTACTAATTTAACTTATGTTGTAAAAAATTTGCGTGTGTCACAATAAACAAATTTTCAAATGTAGAAATTTTAACAAATTGTTTGTATGAATAACAATTTGCTCTCATTTAAAAAAAACTCACAAAACAGCTGTTGGGGCAACACTGACAACTTAAAACAGCATGGGCTTTTGTGAATATATTCAAGAGTATTGAGATTTTAAAAATTTGTTTGAAGCATAAATTCAGCACTATGTTGTATTATCTGTTCCATCTCACACATATCAGAGACACTAAATTTTAGTCTATGAATGAACATTTTTCCAATTATCCTTTTATCCCAACTTTTAAATGACTGTCTCCAAAAATGAAGTCCAATTTCAGACTTTGATATTCCTGTAAATGCTGTTTCCACATGCATATGACATTACACTCACAAAGACCCCATGTCGAAAATCAGAAAGATGATATCAACACCTTTATATATAACATGAATTTGTCTATTAAAACACATTTTTATTCCTTTAGCCATTAGTTTAGTACTATTTAATATCGTCATCATGCATGTGTATATATTGATTAAAAACTAGCATTGGATGAAAGAAAACAACAGAAAGTATGAACAAAAGCCACAAGATCGTAAAGCCAAGGTTTAGAGGTTGAGGAGTGACACTCTGGATATTTGTTCATTCTGTGGTCTCTTGCTCTCCTTGGTCATAACAGCTTCACACCTGTGCAACATCTACCAAATGAATGGCCACAGCTAAATGCTTATCTGCAGGGACTGTAGCATGATGCATTGAATTACTATAAATGGTGGAGTACCATGGATATAAAACTTATTTTTGAGTTGTAAAAATTTATAATTGAATTATGGTATTTCAAACAATATGTATATCAAAAACATGGACTACTTGTTTATGAACCCTTGCATAATAAATGACAGCTATGCTGAACATTAAATGCCAGAATTGAAATGCAGTGGTATTAACAGTTAACACAAGTGAATAAACACATCTCATAGCACTTGGGGTTAACTGGAATGAGACTTTTTCTCCATCATATTTTGAACTCATATATCGAAATCACTGCTTCTATATAAAAAATAATAAAGAGTACAGAAAAGAAAATTTGGTTGCAATCTAATTAAAATTAGATGTTAGATCCGCTCGCATACTCGCTACACTAACATCTAACAACATCCCATTGAGGGTCACGTCAGAGGTCAAATTCTATCAACCAATCAAATCGTTTCTGGCAAAATCATCGTTTATTTGTTGACGTAATTGAAGAGAATAAGCCTAGAGTTGTTCCGAAAGTGACCTCTGACGTGACCCTCAATGGGATGTTGTTAGATGTTAGTGTAGCGAGTATGCGAGCGGATCTAACATCTAATTTTAATTAGATTGATTTGGTTGGGACTTAGTTTTTTCCCATAGTAATCTCTATCTTTCCATTTCAAGTCACAGTGTTTATTTATTAGTAAATGCACTAAAAATACATCAGTGACACAATTTTGTGAAGCAAGATTGAAAACTTTATTTTCAATATTTATATCCACTGAAAATTATTTCCTTTACTTTCTAATGAAAACCACCATCATTTATCTGTCAGTAAACAGCGAGATCTCTATACAGTAAAACACGGTTATAGCGAAGTCCTGGGGACCTGTTAATTTAATTCGCTATATCCGTAATTCGTTATATCCGTATAACGAATTCGTATAACCATATATAGCGAATTCGCAATATGCATGTTTTCCTTCAAGTGTTACTATCAAATATGTTAGGGAAGCAAATATTACAAAACATACCTTCGATAAATAAGGTTTTATTATGAATTGAATTTTATATACAAATGCTGAGAGAAAATAAAGTCAGTTTAATTATTCAAAATTTGAAATCTTTGAAATTTCGTTATAAAAGATGTAAAATTCATTATATTTAACCTCAACGGGACTCCAAATCAGTTCGCTATATCCGTAAATTCGTTATATCAGAATTCGTTATAACCGTAAAATTTTACAAAGATTTGTTAAGAATTTTGCCGGGGACCCAGAAACACTTCGTTATATCCGTGAATTCGCTATATCCGTGTTCGTTCTAAACGTGTTTTACTGTACTGAGCGAGATCTCTATACTAGATTTCTTGAGGAATGGCCCTTCCTTCAATGAAATATTCAATTACATGTACATACATATCAATGATACTAGATTCTTAATTTTCCTTTGTACATTTTTTTACAGATATAAGATAAAACAATGAAATGTCTTTCTTTGTTAGTGTGGAAATGAATATTGCTTCTATTATGCAAATTTGCATTTTTCTGCATCAGCTGCAAAATTAATTCCCATACTAACAGCCAAAGGAAGCATTTTATTGTTTTTAATGGATACTAAACTATTCCTTTCTTCGACAAATACTTTCAGGATGGGATATTCTACAGACAATAGATTCTCTTCTAAGGAAAGGTGGATACAAGGGACCAATAGACCATGAAGTGAGAAAATCACTCAAACTAACTCGTTACCGCAGTGAAAAATTAACGCTAGGATATAACGACTATGTGGCCAATAAGCAGAATGGTCACGCATGATGCCGGTGAATTTTAGGATTCGGGCAGCACCACACCTTGATCATTGCAGTATAAAAGAAGAACAAAAGCAGCATGAAAAACAGCGTATTATAGAAGCATAAATGTATGTGTCAGCATATGGTAATAAGAAGATAATAGAATCTGTGGTATGATGGGACAGAATTTTACTGTGTACTGGTTGTCTTTCCTTTGTTATGAATTGTAGTGATTTTAGCCAGGGTTTGAGATGAGTATATTTCCTATTTTACACTTAGAAATTTTTCTCGCCATGAATTGAAGTACATGTACCACACAGATGTTGTTGAAGTAAGTTGTATATTTCTCTATGTCATTGGATTTATCTTGTAGATAGAAAGCTAATATCTTCTGATAGCCAAGGTGTAGAGAATTGCCTGTACATGTATATATTTCTTCTGATCAGCTAAGTAGTGAGTTTCATACTTGGAATTTTTTTATCATGTTATGCCCTTCTTGAATTACTCCCAGTAGCAGTTTTTGCATGCCTAGATAATTGAATAGGTGAATGGGTATACATGTAAATACAAAGACAGAGATGAAAATCTTATACATATTTCTTTCTCTGCAGCCACATTCTGTAGACATTTTAAACACAAGTTTTGTACACATCTCAAATTTTTAAAAGTATTGCTAGTGGTAGATCCTAAATCAATTCAACTTTAACAAGTATCAGAAATTGTGGCAGATATACTCCAGTTTTCATGTATTTCAATATTTCTGCTTGAAAACTACTCTTAAAAATACAGTAGATAATTTTATTAGCATTGAATAACAATTTTATTGACTTTTAGAAGACAATTTTTTAACAAGACATTCTGCTCAAAATCCTACTTCCACCTCCTCGTTGGTGAGCAGGGGGCAACAGATTTATAATCTGGACAACGGAAGAGGTAGCCCTTCAATTAATATTAATTTGGAACCTGTTCATATGTTTTAATATTAAATTTTCTGATTTATTTTTACCATTCATTAAAAAAAATGATGGGTAGAATCTTCAATGCTGTACTACTGTAGAGTTTCAGTTAGAAGGCTTGTTCATTATTTTGAAAATTCATGATCTGAAATGTACACAAAAGATGATTTGAAATAAGTTCTTAAAAAAAAGGTTTAACATTACTCTTAAAACCTAATTTTCAGATAACTTAATCCTACATCATTTTATTAATTTTTAGTCCTTGAATCTCACTCATGTTTTAGGTAGGATTTTAAAATTTTTGAAGTTAACCAAAAGACAAACCATATACTGTGTGATGAAAAAATGTGTAAAAATATGAATATGTCTAAATGACTCCGAGTTTGTTTGAGAAGTTGACATTTTCATTGAGAGGTATGAAATATTTCAATGGTTTAGCTCATAAGAAATATCCCTCCTTTTTTCATAGAAAAAAAAAATTGATGTTGTTCAATGCTATAAGCATTCAAAGTGAAATGTTTTCTTTTATTTAAATTCAAAGTCACTGCATTTTAGATTAAAGTAAAAATCCAGAAGATCAGATGGGTATGTAAATATGTGTCATATACATTAAATAAATGGCAAATGATCATAGGAATTAACTACTCAACTAGCAATCTAAGTCAGGGTACTGCTACAAATTTACTCACCAAACATCTCAATATATGACAGGCCTTCAGATCGCCAGTAAGCGAGAGTGAAAATAAAGAAGACCTGTCTCACATTTTAATTCAACTAAAATACAGTAAATTTTATCCCACACTTCAAGTTTTCCTTTTGACACTTTTAGTTGTCTTTAATTGAAATTCAAAACAACATTGTGCTGTTTTGTTCAGAAGGAAGAAACTCAGTTTGAACAATTTTAAATCAATTTATGTTAATCACAAGTAAATGGCTATTTCATTGTTCAAACTGTAATAAAAAGTTTTTTTTTTGGGGGGGGGGGGG
>PRKT01000049.1:1918909-1944752 GCA_003671525.1 Saccostrea glomerata
AAAATTTAAGACAAATGGGATGATTGCAATAGCACAGTGCCTCTGTGACCTTGACCTAGATTTGCTATTTGACAAAGATGGGTGTGGCTTATAATAACACCTCAGGGATAAAATTGTCATGTTTTTATTGAATGACATTGAATTTTTATTATGATTATTGTGATTATTATGAAATAGTAAGAACAGAACTTGTTGTGTAGCAAAGGATTTACTTATTTGAAAAATGTAACTGTTCAGTTTTTGGTAAACTTTAGATGAAAATTTCTAATTTAAAAGAATACTTTTTTGAAAGAACAAAAAGAGGTTAAATTAATTTGAATTCATCATTTGATTTATTATAAGTAATTTCAGTGAAGGGATTGTAAATTTGATGATTTTTATGCTGTCACACTCTGGCTCCGGGGCCATAAAGCATAGACAAACTCACTTCTGATCTCAGTCCCGCTATATATTCTTTGTAAAATTAAGACTTGGATAAAAAATGAGCTAATGTCAAGGTTTTATGGCTTCAGAGAGTGGAGCTGAAACGTCATCTAGTTCTGTTCCGTATACTTGTATTTTCTCAGAAATTCATTTCTTGACAAGAAATTCAATATAATCTGTTGATTTAAGCATGGTTTATTTATACCGGTATAAAAATGTAATTGTTTCAACATTTCAAGATATTAAGATCTATTTAGTGTAGGCTTTTTTTTCCAAATTTGTACACACATGTATTTCTAGTTCCGTAGTTTTAAGTTTCTATTGGTGTAATCTTTGCTATTTTTTGTGAAAAAGTGGATTTCATGGAACTTTTACCACTGATTAGCAAGTACACCTAGTGTACAGGTATTTGGAATAGCAATAAAGCTCCTATCAAATGCATCAATATTATGAAGTCAGTTTTGTGTAGTTTTCAACCTTGGTGTGTTCACAATGTGTGTGTATTGAAACTAGTTTATTTGAGCTTGTCATAAGATTCCTTTGACAAAATAGTATTAAAAGCAATTTATCTGTGTATGTTCTGCAGAAAGCATTTTTGTTTGAGTAGAGAGAAAATTTAAACTTGATTTGATTCCATCCAAATGTTGCAGATACTCTGCACATATTAAAATAATGAGTTTATCCTATTATTTCGATGATATTTGAAGCGGCGATATGCATTACAAGTCTAAGGCAAGCATATCTAAAGCTCATGATTTTATATTTTTTAATTGTATTTAATTATTATATATATATTGTATTGTGTAGTCATCATTCAATAAATTCTATAAGATATTATCAGGTTCTGAGTTTAACTTGACTGGATTGATATAAATGTACTTATCAGTGAGAGACAAAGTAATATTAGTACTGTATAAGTAGAATTTTTAGCAAAGATTTTATTTTGGCATTATTAGCGAGGATGCCGACATCACTAAAATTGAATATCGCTAAAAATTAATTGCATATTATTGCATAGTAATAGCTTCTTTAGTTAACATTTTAAAATTACTTCTCGCTAAAAATAGAATACCAGTTCTTAGGTAGAAATCGCTAAATTTGTGTCTCGCTAAAATTTCAACTTATACGGTAAAAGACCTAGAAAGAGTTTCCATAAATCAGCATATTATGTCTCTCATTTGGGAAATGATTGTCTTCTTCTTAGTCAAAGGATGAAAACTGAAATCTACTGGCAATGCATAAGCAGAGCTTAAAACGGATAAGTGCAACTGTTAAATGAGGGTGGCAACTAACATATGCGCCGACAGTCATTCCCATTCTAATTCATTATAATTATGCAGGTTGTTTGATGTTTATATCCTGTGTTGTTAGGTTGTGATGTATGAAATATGTCAAGAAGCATTGTATATTTACATCTTGATCCCATTATGAGGTCACAATCAAAAGGTTTCACTCTCGTTAGTGCTCGTTTAACTGCCTCATCAACTGAGCTTTTGCATCTTGCTGACAAATCCATAACTTATTTGATGAACTAAGCCATTAGATGATCAATTCTTTCCCATTAGTATAGGACAATATGGACTTTCTATTCTGTGAGAGAACTAAGGGAAGGCTGAAATCATTTTTTATATCCCAAAATGAAATATAGCTAGGGCATATAGTGTTTATCATGTCCATCTTCTGTCCTTCTATCACACTTTCTGTTTTGCTCAGTTTGAAAGATACTGTGCTGACTGATGAAAACTATTAAAGAACTTCATTGTTGACCTTGACATCTTTTTTCAAGTTAAGTTCATTTTCAAAGAAACTCAAGAAAATATTTTTATCAAACCTTTAATACTTATGCCTATTTATGAGAGATGTTCAACTGCATCAACCTTTTTTAATCTTGGTATTTACTTTGACCTTGACATCAAATCTATATATGGCTATATTTCAAACAAGCAAATTCAAAGAATTGTGGTTCCTTGCTTTCGGTGTCTTAAAGTTTGTGGGTAGGATGTAATTTTTTATGACATATTGTCTTAAATATGAACGCCCTGTCATATGTCATTTAGAATTTATAGCCGAAGTTTTTTTTGTTTTAAATATGGTCAGTTGTGAAGGTCAAGGTCAAGAGGTCAGAAATCATAACATGCTCTGAAATATCTTGCCACAGGTAATGCACATTTCAAATATGAAAGCCCCATCTCTTCTCAATCATAAGTTATAAGGAACAAGATGTGTTTGTGAACACTGATGACCCTGTATGGCAATATAGCGAAGATTAAACTTTTGTTAAATGCAAATTTAATATATTGGTACCCAAAGTAGGATCTTCTCACAAGAAATATGATTGTGACATATAAAAGCCCTAACACCACCTGTTCAAAAGTTATGGCCAAGATTAAATTTTTGAAAGGTAGGTCAAACTCCAAGGTCAAAAGTTCTTAATATCCAATGAAAGGTCATGTCACAAGGATTTAATCTGTGAAGTATGAAAGTCCTAGCCCTAATCCTGCAAAAGTGATGGTTTAGGTTTGTTTTTAAAAAGTAGGTCAAGGTCAAAATTCCTGGTATCAAATGAAAAGTCCTCTCACAAGGATTATATATGTGAAGTATGAAAGCCGTAGCCCTTACAGTTTAAAAAAAAGGCCTAGGTTAGATTTTTTTCATAAGAATGAAAAAATCTCCAAGGTCAAAAGGTCAACCTTGTTGGTATATATGTGAAATATGAAAGTCCTAGTATCTACCATTCAAAAGTTGCAGTCAACGTAAAAGTTTAGAATTTTTGTGTAAAAGTGGGTCAAACTCCAAGGAAAAGGCCAAAAGGTCAAATTTGGTGGTACTCAAAAATGTCTTGTCACAAGGAATGCACATATGAAAGTAAAGTTTCACTAAATCAAAAGTTATGGGCAAGTTTAAAGTTTTTGTGACAGATGGACAGACGGACAGACGAATGAGATTTAATAATCAAAACATTATAAGCTTATGCATACTGATGAGAGCTATTTAATTACATCAACATTTTTGACTTTGATCATATTTGTTTTCAGCTCAAAGAAACTATTCTAGATATTTTCAATTTAAAACAAGCAAATTTAAAGAATTGTGGTCCACCGCTTTTGGTGTCTTTGTGAGTGAGATGTTATTATTTAAGGCATATTGTGTCAAACATGAACGCCCTATCATATATCATATATATTTAGAAAGGTCTTGTCGCAAGCAATACACAGATTAAATATGAAAGCCCTATGTCTTCTCATTCAAAAGCCATGAAAGTTACGTCTTGAAAAGTAGGTCAAACTTCAAGAGCAAGGTCACGAGGTCAAAAATCATATTGTATTTAGAAAAGTCTTGTCACAGATAAAACACATGTTTAATCACACGAAAGCCCCATCTCGTTTCATTCAAAGGTTAAGGCCAATTTATATGATGTCTTTAAATTTTTTAAAAGAAGGTCAAACTTCAAAGTCAAGGTCACGGGGTCCAAAATCATAGTGTAATTAGAAATGTCCTGTCACAAAGCAATAGACAGGTCTAATATGAATGTCCTATCTCTTCTCATTCAAACGTCATGACCAAGGTTTAAGTTTTTGAAAAGTAGGCCAAACTTCAAGGTCACGAGGTCAAAAGTCATAGTGTATTTAGAAAAGTCTTGTCACAGGTAATATTTATGTGAAATATGAAAGCCCTATATCTTCTCATTCAAAAGATATGACCAAGATTAAAGTTTTTGTGACGAACGGACAGACAGACAGACTGACAGACGAATGAGATTTAATGTCCCCATGCTTTCGCAAAAGCGGGGAACAAAAAAAGCCACTGTGTAGAACGGAAGAGAAGCTTTGGGAAAGATTTGTTTTTGTTGTTGTTGCTTTCCCACGCCATTTGGCCCCAGAGTGTAAATGAAAATCCCCAAACCTTATTGCACATTCATCTACTGAACACCCTCAGAATATCTTGCGAAAGATGGGATGTTAGTTTGATACAATGTAGATTAACTCGGAGATGTACTGGGAATAATTTTTTTTTGTAAAAACGACAAAAAGAAAGCGCCCTCCTTCCATCAGGTTTTTGTAAATCTTTTGAAAAAGTAAGATTAAAATGAATTCGACCCCCCCCCCCTCCATTTGATACGTAAGGTGAAACTGAAAATTAAGAGAACTTTTTGAAAACCAGCAATACACCACAATTATCCTTCAAAAGATGAAATGACAATAGCATAAAGGAGTCCTCTTAACCCTATACTTGTAGCCCTATACTTGTAACTATACCTGTAACCCTATACTTGTAACCCTATGAAAATTATGTCTTTGACCTCCGATTCATCCCATGGGCGAAATTTCGAAAACCTTACTCTACTTTCACAGGATCATCGGACTCATCTGGAACAAAAAATGAAATTGTTACATGAGAAATGAAAGAAGAGTTCTTAAAACAAAGATTTTTTTAAACAAGAAGATATACTTATTCCAATAGTCTCTTTTTGACTACAATTTGGATCCCGGAGTGAAAATGAACCTGTTGTACATCAACAGGACAAAACCAAATTACAATTCATCAGAAGTTATTTGGCTAGTGGGTAAAATGTATGAGAATTTCTTGGAACCAGGGGTTCTGTATTCGGTGGTGGTGTTGGGGGGGGGGGGGGGGTCATTTTTCGATCCCCCATTAGTTCTCAGAATAAAACGAAAACTCCGATACCTTAGCGGACATCTACTATAAGAAACAACCTATCATATTCCAAAAGATGAATTGAATACTGCCTAAATTGTTAGAGTTGATGTGACAGACATGTAGACGGACGGGCCAGTATACTTTTCTTAGAAAGAATAGAACGGTTATTATAGGAGTTAACACTAAAACTGGTAAACCAGTAACTTGTGATACTATAATCCGTTTCTAACGTACCTCTTTGTGTCAAATAACACAAAAATATCCCTTATTACATTCTAATATACACATTTTAGATTTATTCTGCTTGTTTTAGCCTAATTAATGCGAAAGCACATATTTATCACAAATTTTTCCTACCAATAATATTATGACAATGGTTTTCGAGGGGTGAAAATTTTCAATGTTACACTCAACTACATGCAATATTTATTATATTATACTGAATGTCTTATACAAATACATATCACAGTGAACCGTGCGCGCATAAATTCCGTGCAGTCGCTATTTTTTGCAATACCACCCGTCGTCAAGCAATGTTGACTGTTGCTACGCAGGAGGGCGTGGCTTCATTATTCAGCTGGTAGTAGTGTTTTTTATCAAATGTTTCTCGACGAATCAGATTCAAGTAATTTACATGAAAGTATAATATTTATATCTGTATTTAACCTTACATGTGTATTGAACTTGTAAAAAGGTAAAATATCTATCTAGTCTTCCAGGCGTAACTAATACTACATGCGGTAAATTTAGAAAATGTTCATTGAAAGTCCACCCTCCCCACTTTTTTTCTAGTATAGTCGTATAAGGGCAGTGTAGTATGTTTGAGTAAATGAAAATAAATTGGTGTGAAAAGAGAAATTGTCCCCCTCCCACCCATGAAATGGTTTTTTTTTTCCAGGTAAGTTGAAAAAAAAATGAAAAGTTATTTTTTTTATGGTCTCTGCCCCCTCATCCCTTTTCAAAAGACGGGGTGTGGTAAGATCTATTAGTGCAGCGCTTTTTATGGCGTTCAGACGGGTTCAATCGCCAGTAGACATATAGCTGCAATTGGTAGGGCACCTGACTGGAGATTCAGGGGGACCCGGTTCGAATCCCGGTCTGGCTCGCTGCATTTCCCCCTCACCCGTAACAATACCAAAAAATTACATAGGCCTAAAGAAAAAAACTGTTGGGAAGGGGCATACTGCCACAACAAGCAGCTAGTCCCTACACCCCCACCCCCACCCCCTCTAACAGCAAACAATTTGGGTATTCTCCTTTATCCATTCCATATTTTAAACGAGGCCTATACAATATGCCAAACCACGATTGCTATTATGCCCAAGATAAACACCGGAAGTTACGTTGGTGCAGCAGAAAAAGAAAGTGCATGAACTCTGTGGGGCTCTGTTGTGATCGAGATCATCGAGAACACTGGAGCTTGGTGAGGGTACGTTCCTTGAATGCTTTATTTCACTTTATTTTAGAATAATGCAAGGCATTATTGGCTAGCATAGTGGAAAATCTACCCCATTTATTATCATTCACGGCTGTATCGGTCAGTTGGTCAGCTGTGTGTCTATGTGTCAATGTGCAATCGACAGATCTGGAGTGTGAATATTCGGTGTGGCTGTCATAAAATTTGTTTGGCAATAAACATTATTTTTCTTTTAATGAGCTTTTTCGGATTTGAGCTTAAGTTTTTTTTTATCATAGACTGCACTATTTTAGGTCAAAACTGTGAAATTTGCGTGCTCAGCGTGTAAGACAGTCGAATAAAATCAATATGATCAGCAAACTGGAATACATTAATCCAGTAACGGTATTAATCACTTTATAAAACGCGATTAAGGGAGATTGGTTTACTGTAGATTTCATCCCTAGAATAAACAAAAGATGTATTAGTTTACTTGAGTAAGAAAAAGTATACTGATATCACATATTCATTTTACTTTTCATTTTATGTGGTCGAATGGTTTGGGTCTTGGTTAATGGCTTGAGAAACTCAGTAGATGGAGCACCTGCCTACAGATGCAGGGGCCATGGTTTCGATTCCCAATCTAGCCATATATTTTCTCCTTCCCTATTATAAATTTGATGCCTTTAACCCCTGGATTTTTCCAGGGGCCTACTGAACAAGAATAGATATGGGTTACCCCATATCCAAAGATATTCGACTGTTAGATTTAATATGTTTAACAGTGTTTATAATGACGTTAATAAAAAAAAACTGCACTGTCTAATTATGGAACTGTTGTAAATATCGTGATTCCATAGCATTACGGTCACCCAGTCTCCTAACAAACAGTACACATAGGCCTACATGTACCTGTAGCCTTGGTCTACACACGTGCAATGGAGCTGTCACACGCATCCAGCGAGCTCGGAGAAACACGTTTTGTTTTGCCGAGAAGTTACGGTGTCAGACAAAACTTTTCTTTTCTTAATTAGATCATATAAATACGAATTCTGATTAATAAAAATTATACAATCCCTGTTGAACTTTATATAGTTTGTTCTAACATTTGCATCTGCAACAACTTGTGTTTAAAATGGCCGGGTTGGGAAAATCAGGACCGGGTCGGAAAATTCTAAACTGAAAACATGGAAAACCTTTTTTGTTTTGAAAATAACTGAAATATACTAATATATTTGTCGCAGAAATTACTTACATTATTCAAGTTCTATATATAATGGTATGCTGAACTTCAACACGAACCCGAATCTCCAACCCATGCAGTTCTCGTTTTGCCACACATACCCTACAGTTTACAAAGTGTACACACGAGCAGGCCAGGGATTGAAAATTCCGTCATTTAATAATACACACACACAGAATGATTAATTTTTTCTTTAAGAACAAATTGTATGATAATTAACGGACTATAAACATGTACTTAATACAATTGTTGATATAGTATTATCAATTCATTGGTGAAAAGATATGAATCGAAGAATGACCTAATTATTCTCTGTTATCAAACACGTAAAAAAAAAAGGGTGAGGAGGGAGCGAGCGTAGGAATATTGATATTTTTTATTTGCATTTCGGGGGGAAAGTGACTTTCTAATGATATTTTGACGTTATTTTTGATTTCTTTAACGTATGACATACACAACTTTACTCTTATCATGAACAATAATGTTGTATCTACTTATCATGATGGAATTATTTTGGTCGGACCAATATGTGTGAGCTGCCGCTGAATACAGTTATATATCTTGCAAAGATAGTATGCATTGATCGAATATATAGAAAAGACAATTTATAGAGGGAGGAATAAATGTAATGGTTTGGTCATCTAGGGTAGCTCAGAAAATGAAGCACTTCATTAGAGAGAAGGGGACTTCCCATTCAATTCCAACTGCAGCCATTTCTCCTTTCCTATTTCATGTGTGGCAGTCAGTGGGGTTCAATCACCAGTGGCCAGATAGCTCAGTTTGGTAGAGCACCTGACTGAAGATTCAGGGTTTACAATCCCAGGTCTGCTGTTTTTTTTGTTTGGTGTCATGCCATATCCTGGAAGAGACAAGTGAGAGGAGTGCCAGGGATGAACCTAGGGACTAAAACTGCCCATCTCTTTCCAGTTAATTGCATGCATATCAGCTATGATGTCAATTTTTTTTATTATTCCCATATGATTTTATGAAGTACATGCTCAAACTGCCATGCAACCATTGATGACTGCTTTTGGGTGTTCTGAATGATAGATCTAATTAGAGGTTCATCATGTTTATGTCACGGAAAAAGATATGTGTAGTCAATGTTAAAAGATTGATTGAATATGAGATATTTATATAAACAAATCAACTATATGAATAAGTGCATGCAAACACTGACATGATTAGTATACTAGTATCTTCATATTCTAGTAGGTAGTTGATCAAGAAATTAGATTAGGTCTGATCATTACCAGGAAAAAAATTCTTTTCCTCCAGAAAAGTTTTACTTAAGTTGGAGGAAAGAATATGCACCAAGTGTAAAAGGGGTTAGTTTATAGCAAATAGGTGAGAGAAAAAGGACAATGTAAGTAAAGTAATGTAATAATTTGTATGTAAGCTTATTTGCATTTTTCAATGCACATGGACCTCATATATACTAATCTCAAGTCTGGGACGGTCCTGTGAGTAAACAATATACTGTATAAGTGGAAATTTTAGCGAGACGCAAATTTCTACCTAAAATCTGGTGTTTTATTTTTTTGCGAGAAGTAATTTTAGCGATTTTTAAAATGCTAACAAAAGAAGCTATTACAAATAATACACAATTAATTTTTAGCGATATTCAATTTTAGTGATGTCAGAACCCTCGCTAATAATGCCAAAATTAAATCCTTGCTAAAAATTCTTCTTATACGGTATATATATCCTCTTTTTAACTTCCTTTTTTTTCATTTTCAACTTGCTATCTTTTGTTTTATTGGTGAAATTGCTAACCATGTTGAAAAAACAGTTTCATATATATTTCTACTAGTAAATAAGATTAAGTGAAAACATGATAATAATTTGATACCATATCAGATCAAAATTACATTTGTGTTCTGAGTTGCATAATTTAAATCAGATTTTTTAAAGAAGTATTAGTGTACTGATTGCAGTAATGAGTAATTAATGCTGTCATTACTTTCTACACCATCAAGTTGTCTTTGCCCTGCCTTTGGCAGATGTTAAGTCGTGTAAACATGTTTTCTTGATGTTATAGAGAATATTTGACCTTGTCACCTTTAAGTAATGTCAATTTAAGAGTCATGATTTGGACAATGGCTTTTCTGACTAGAATTATGTGAGACTGATGCCTAGGTCACATTTAAGCCGATGGTCGGGCGACTAAATTTTTCTGGTCTTGTCGGCTGAAAGAACAGGATCGGCCGACACAGTATCGGGCGACACGGAACAGTCACATTATTTGCTAGGGACACCGATGACTTGGATAAATAACACAAAAAATCTTTTTTTCTTTAGAAATCAGCAATATTTTTTCATAGATTAATATTCAGATAGGTGACGTGAGTAATGTTTGCAAGGCAAAGTGGCAGAATCTTATAAATTTGTGACTCAATGTTGAGTGTGTGTAAAATTTGTATGGAATTGCATAAAAACGACAAATGGTGCATATCTATGCAGCAAATAATACTTAAGATTTCTTTTTATCTTACGGATTAATTATTTATGTTATCTCCGTTCAAAAAAATTATATCAATCCATGCATCAAAATTTTGTTTGTGTTATGTATCATTAATAGGTTAATTATTCACAAGTCGGCCAATCGTCGCCCGATCATCGAGCTCTGAGCTACAGTTTGATTTTAACCGTCAGCCAAAATTTTCAACACCCTTATTGTCCAACGACGGACGACCGACTTAATAAACTGAAAGCCGATGGTTGGACGATGATCGGAGGTTGGTCGACGGATAACTGCACTTGAAGAAATCGGCCACCGACACATGAAAAATTATAACTTGGACCGATGGACACAAAATTGGTCGGCCGACAAAAATATAGGTCAAAATCGGCCAAGACAACAGCCGATGAACTGACGACTGTCACCCGAAGAATCCCATTTTTGCTTCAAAACCCGTCGGCCGTTGGTCGTTTTTGGAAATGTGACTGGGGTTTTATAGTTTAACTTCTGGAAAAATGTGTTTAAAAGAGGATTTTTTTTTTTTGAGGGGTGTTTACAACTATATGGGTGTTGCTTTATAAAACTGAATAAAAGAACATATATTGTTTCTAGATTTGTATATTTTTATTAAGTATAAACTTAATTGCTATGAAAAATTTATTTCGGTTAAGAATGTGTATGGTTGACCATATGTATAATTATGCATGAAAAAAATGAAAAGTATGATAAGTGGAGGATAATGCAGTTAGTTTAACTCAGAATATTTAAGTGTTTATGACAGTTGAAGACTGAAAGCCATATTCAGAAATGAGTCATGAGGATTAAATACAAAACCTTATAAAATATTAGGTGAATTTTTGAAGTGCCCAGCCTAATACATTCTTTCACCATCACTTTATGTAAGAGATTGAAAAAATTTATAACTTTACTTTTTGGGGTGTTTTCGGACAATTACAAAGCATTTCTTCACAGTGAACAAATGTTCATCTAGAACTCTTACAAATGCATTCACAAAAAACCAAGGGGAGAAGAAATGGGGTTTAGCTTCTCTATTTGCTTATTTAACTAACAGCCAATTTTCTTTTGGTGGAAGCTACAAAGGTACAGGAAAGGTATGTGTATGGTTGTTTCGGTTTTTGAATTCATTAAATTTGTATTGATCCAAATGAAAACTGAATGATCAAGGTATATGGTAATGAAATTTATGGTAGTACATGTAATCAAAGAAAGAAGAAGTTGACTGCTCAGTAAAATACAAAGTATAGCAGCTGATGTACTTTCATATACATTGTTTTGTGAATTGCATTCCACTGTACAAATATTTTAACAGGTTGTTTTAACACTTGTTTCCAATGTGGTTCTTTTATTAAATAAAGAAAATCAATGTATAATTTTATATTTAGCATATACAGGAATATTGTATAACACAGTTCCTGAAAAGGTAAATTGAATGCAATGTGTCAGATAATATTGAAAATCAAGTAACTAGGATATGGTACACATTATTTTAGATAGGCTTGCTTGAATTTGTGTACATTCCCATTTGAGTATTGAGTTAACAAGAGATTAAGATTGGAGAAGGTTATGTTTTTCAATGAAATTTTTAATTACTTTAGACTCAAGCCACTGATTAGGTTTTGTAAGGAGATTATGCACATGAATGTGCAGAGTGAATTTCAGAAGTGTGTAAGAGGGCTTTTATAGCCTTTCTGTAGAGAAATAAATTAAAAGTGAAAGCTTTCAGAAGATCACTTTGAGCAAACTGTTTGTATGAAATGCTTTTCTTATGTACAAACTTCAGTTGACATATTCAATCAAGTAGGCTGTTTGGTTTTGACATATTTAAATATCTTTAGAGCTTGTGCTTTTGTGAAAGATTGGAAATAAATGACCTTTAATAAGAGGGTAGCCCTCTAATTGTATATATGTGGATCCCCATTGTTTGCGTTTTGGACGCCATCCAGATCTCTCTTCCTGCAGTACAAATATTAGCCAGGTCTATTTCCTCTCCATTTTGGAAATAATATTACATTAGTGCTTGAAGCAGCTCTTTTGGGAAATAATGCTGATGACTCAACAATGAAAGCAAGACATTAGGACATCGGTGGTTCTCTCTCGACTGGCAGTCCAAAGTAAGTGTGGGTGGTGATCAGATGATAATTAGAAATTAGAAGGAAACACGGCAAATATGACATTTGTTCATTTGCAAGCTATTTAGCTAGGTGTGATATATATTTAATATATAGATGTATAAATATAGCTAAAGTGGAGATATGTTTTATAGATTATAAGAATTTTCTATCAACACAAGTGTCATTATATGGCGTTCTATCATTTGCAATCTATAGCGCCCTGGGGAAGAAAAAGTAGGCCAGTTTATTTAGTAATATTAAATTAAAATATTTACATTGCCACTGCTTGTGTATTTTAGATTGGATTTGGTGTTCAATAGAATATTATGTCAACTTTGTGTAATTTGGCATATCAGAATCTATCCATGGTGAAATAGTCGATTGCTATAGTCGCCAGCTGTAACATTAATTGGTACTTTGTGATAATACGTTAAATACTTAATTCAGGTGTAGACTTTTTCTGATCCAATTTAAAAATAAAAGAGAGAAATATGGACTTTACAATGATACCAGTAATCATATCATATATTGGTAAAATGTTAGAAAAATGTGTAATATTTAAATTCTAAATGAATTTTTATGCGCCCAGATCGAAAGATCCGAGGCATATATTGTTTTTGTCTTGTCTGTCTGTTTGTCTGCAAACTTTAACCTTCGACATAACTTTTGAACCATGAATGATTGAGACTTCTTATTTATTATGCATACTCCACAAATTAAGCTCTTTCAAATGACACCAAGGTCAATGACCTTGTGACCTTGACTGTGACATATATGCTAAAAATAGTATTTTGCAAACTTTAACCTTCGTCATATTTTTTGAACCATAAAAGATAGAGACTTCAAATTTGGTATGCATACACCACTGATTAAGCTCTTTTAAATGACACCATGGTCAATGACCTTGATTGTGACTTATACGCTAAATATTCCTTTTTTGTCGACAAACTTTAACCTTCGCCATAACTTTTGAACAAAGAAAGATAGAGACTTTATATTTGGCATGTGTACTCCATTAATTAAGCCCTTTTACATGACACCAAGGTCAATGACCTTGTGTCCTTGACTGTGTCCTATATGCTAAAAATAGCTTTTTTGAACCTTCACCATAACTTTTGAACCATGAGAGATAGAGACTTCATATTTAATATGTATTCTGCACCAATCAAGTTCTTACAATTGACACCAAGATCAATGACCTTGTGACCTTGATTGTAACCTATATGCTAAAAATATGTTTTTTTTTACTTTGTTGCCGCTGGGCGCATAGTGTTTCACAAACGCATCTTGTTAAGGTAGAAATTGTCCGATCTCTCTAACATTTGACTTGTACATGTAATTTGTATTTAGTGGATAATTGAATATTTTAGGTATTTTGATTATTTTTGTACAGCAACCTTTATATTGCCATTTCCATAAAAGGAAATTAAAACATATGATTGATCATTGATCCTTTGTTTATTGCCAATAACTCTGAAACATAATTGTTAAAGATTCTGAAAGTTGAATTTAGATCTGATCTTGGCAAGAATTGATATATACCATGGTACAAGTTTAGTTAAACTTAAACACATATTCCAAACAAGTGAATTTGTTTTGTACCCTGTACCTGATAACAAACTGAATACTGGAATGTAGTACAGTTGAATGAAAGGAATGCTTATCTGTACTTTTGATTATAGGGGAATTCCAATTCCGCAATGGGAGGAATTGGATGGACACCCTTCTTCACCCCATCCCCCAAAATTGTGCTTGAGTCCATTTATGTAAAATATAATTTTTGAAAATCAGCAGTCTTTCTGTACTTATGAAATTCTAAAAAAAAATTTTACATTAAATATCATATGGACATTATGATTCTTGAGGAATCCATGCACTTCCTTCTATTGTAAATTGGGGATTTCTAAATAATCAAAACTACAAGTTAATCATTGTTTTTCTTTGATTGCACTACATTCCAGTATTCAGTTCAGAGATTGACTCCTTTATTTTCATTTTCAGCACATTTTGCATTGCATAGGGATGGGCCTTATTTTTCTCAACTTTTAGAACAATGAATATTATTTTTATTGATCCGTTGCTTCTATTTTTTTGTGGAAACTTACTTAAAAATATTATATATTGGAGAGAAAATCCAGCTTAAAGTTTATTTTTAGACTCTAAGCTTTTAAAATACTTTTTGTTTCTAGGTGAATAACAACAAGATTGTCTTTGTGCTGCAGAAAATTATGTAGCTATAGTTTACAGAACACAGTTTTATTTATTTGAAATGCCAGAAAAGTTGATTAGTTGAAAGTGAATTCATGTACATGTCATAATTTTTCATACCGAAGTAAAAGATATTTTAAACAAGGTTAAGATTCTCTACTGAAAGTATAAAAACATGTGAAACTAATTGACTCTGAAATTATTGGAGAAAAGTTATTATTTATTATCATTTATTGCTCTCTGACTTTGTTCATTCCTGTATTTACAAGGATATAATCAGAAATTTGAAGCTTGTCCTATTGAGGAGGTAATATCTTTTGTATATATATGAAGGAAAATTCTTTTGAATAGATTTTTTTAAGTAATGATATTCTTGATTTAAACAATAGACTTCTGTTAACTCTTCTTTTAATTTCCCAAAACCTAATGGTAGTAAACTTAGCACTTGCTTCACACAGCAATATAACAATGACCATTCTGTCATATGGTTCTACAGTCAAAGTTCAGGAAAAGAAACCCCTTATCATAGTGGAGTGCTTTATCACCATCATTTTTGATGTCAGTATATTTGCCAAACTTTGAACAGTATTTGCAGAGTCCTTAAAACATCAATATTTTGAAACAATACCCTCTCCTGGCTTTCCCTCACACAGAATGAGTAAAAGCTTTTTAATGACAACAACCAATCTGTCAACCACCTTAAGCTTGATAAGTGATTTTTTTTTTCAAGGTTGCTTTAACAGTTTGAAGAAATCAATTTTATTTCGTATCTCAGTTAAACACAGAACTGTGAATTTTCCATTCTTGAGAAATTTTTTGTACTTTGAATAAATGTTATTCTGGGAGGAATAACGATTTTAAAGATAACATTACTTTTGAAATCTTTTTGTGTGTTAGGCCACCTAATGATGTAATAACTTAAAACCCTGTTGAAACACTACCCCCTATGGCATTGCTTTTCTTCTCAGAATTAAGTGTTATTTTCACAAGTACTAGGTGTTCTTCTTAAAGCTGTCCATCCCTTAAGGGGTCTTCTAATCGTTTACCTTGTCAGATAATGGTTGAACCATGTACGGAGGTAGAGTACATATAAGATGTTTGCACATTTGTCCTACAAAAGATTAAAGTTTTGAAATCATTATTTCAAACCATAATTGTATGACAGAGTTGTGCTTGCTTAGGAGGTAAGTGAAGTAATTTTATATCCCAATAATGGCTTAATTTATTTAATCTTTATGGAGTAAGAAGTTTGTAATTCTTTAATCTGTATTAAGGGCTTTAAGGGGTCTGTACAAACAGACCATGTGACCTTGTGTATTGCAGTAAATGACTGATTTTGTTTCATGACGTATGCACATACATTGTGTACACTAGGTCGAATGTTGTCTTTTTGTGACCACACTCGTATCTAATGATTTTAAAGGGTCTGGCACATTGCCCTGTGTGAAACGCTTGTGCTGAGAAATTATTGAGTAGTAAAAAAGGCCCTACAACTGGTTGTTTGTAGTACTTTTTAAAATACCTTTGAAAGGCACCATGAACTAAAACCTGAGGTACAGGCCATTTGATTAAGTGAATAGATGTGATATATATATATTTCTAGATTTATAGCCTTTGATTGGTAATTGAAGTCAATTAAACCACTTCACCAAGACTTAATGTTACTGGTATATGGAAATCGGTCGTTGAATTTTTTGTGCATACTTGGCTAGAGGCCATAATTGTTGATTCGACACATGGAAATCAATGAAGTGTGTTGGATTAGAGGAGAAATTTTGTGGATTCAGTTATTTTGAAGGTATCGCAGGTACCCGATAGCAGTACGAGTTTTCAGACCATACACAGTCAGAAAAAGAGCCTGTAATCTGATCGTAGCAATAAAACAGTCAGGACACATTGATTTTTCTCATCCCTCTGCTAGTTGCTGAGGCCAAGAAGTATTTTTGTGCTGGAACTGAGGACTGCGAATCCAACATTGACCGGCAAAAACAATTATCCTGGTGAACCACTGTATTATTGAACATGATTGTTTTATTATTTCAGGTGTGATTGTGGAAAAAATACCATGAATTATGGAGGACTATCTCCGTTGTGTTAGTGTAAGGGCACTCGAAGACTATATGTCCTGACCACGATGAATACGATTGTACCTAAGCATCTCTGTGATAACCTATGATTTTTTTTCCTTGGGAGCAATGTCATCTTTTGTGGCACGAGAGCTGTTCCCTCAGACTGTCGAAGGCGCTTCAGTCTTGACCATGGATATTCTCGCTAAGAAGTTTCGGGAGCAGTCCTTGGAGGAATCCAACAATCAAAATTCCTCACAAATTAAGTTTGTAAGTATCAAAATTTACTTTTTCCTTCCTGACGAGTTGGGAATGTTTATTTAATAATTAAGATAATTAGACTTGTAGCAGGTTTTTCTTCTGACTCAATTTATTTATTTTCTGTAAAAAATGTATATCCCGAATGTGTTCCAACTCTTAAATGACATTTTGGTCGCTTTGTAAGATATCTGATTGATTGTATATTTTTTTATGGATAAGCTTCAACATATTTGTGAATAGTTGCAATTGAAAACATGTGCATAACACATGCAGTACTAACTGAACCAAGTGGCAGATATTTACTTAACATGAGTTTTGACCCATAAAAAAGAATATCTACCATCTCAAATGTTTTAACTTGTTAAGCATAATAAAAAGATTTGCTCCTGTCATATAATGTAAAGAAGATCCGAATAAAAAGCCCTTTGAGGTTGGTTTTAAAGAGCTTGCATTGAACATTGTAAAGGTATAATCATACAATGTTTATAGCTCTAGATCCTTGTTCACCCTTCTGACACATGCGTCTTATTATCTCAGTTTGCAATCATATATATATTAAAAGATATTATCACTTGAGACAATGGTGTTCTTCTAATCATTATCTTGAATTCCACTCCTTGTAGGGCAATTACATTGTTTTTCTCTAGGGTATCAAATTGATATATTTGAGAGGGAAAATTGTACCTCAGAGTGCGAGTTTCATATTTCAGTGATTATGTATATACTTATTGATGATAAAAATACTTCATACAGATAAAAGATTATAATATTTCAGTTCTCTGCTTCAGCTTATTTTCTGCCACACAAAACCTGAACGGCATTCAGGTGAGCACTTAGGTTACACAGAGAGCTAAGATATCTAACACATTATGCAAAGACAGTCTTCTCTTTGTGTATCTTGAACTTGTATCTCCTCTCGAGAACATAAAATGTAAATTGCTCCTATACACTTAGAATATTTTAAGGAAAGGTATTCAACCGAATATTTTCTTAAATGCATTGTCTTTATGCTGACCTTTGAAATTCTGTCAATTTTTCACCTCAGACTCATGAAAATCTACTTCATGAAAATTTAGTGTTCAGTTCTAGACCAAAAAGTCAAAGTAGGGTTGAAATTTGTTTGAATGGAAAGGGTGTGTGTGAATTTTTTAAAAATTTAAATGTATTCTGAAGGTAAATGGACATTTGTTAATATAAAAGAAGAATATGAAAAGTAATAAATATTTAATACTGGTATTCATTTTAATTTAATTAAATCAATGCCAATTTTATTATCATATACAGTTGAACTTCGGAATCTCGAACACAGATATCTCCAATACCATGGATATGATGATTATGTCGATGTGATTTCGAAGTCCCAACCACATATTCTTTAAGTATTTAACCCTCGATATCTCGAATCCTCGGATATCTCGAAATTTTTTCTCAGTCCCATCAGGTTCGAGATAACGAAGTTTGACTGTAATATAATGAAAAGCACTACTCATGAAATAAACTTGTGTGGGCATATTTTATTAAATCGATGAAATATTTGTTATTGTCTTTTGATCAACTGTCCATTGGCCATCTTACTTCACATTCTTACAATTTTGAGGACTATTAATAAAGGAGTTGTAAAGTAAAATCACTGGACTTTACAGTACTTTTTTCAAATCTATCTTCATATTGATATATGATGTGTCTGAAATAAGGTTTCATTCCCTAGCTATGTTAAAATACTTCATAGTTTATGTAAGTGAAGAATTATGTTTAAAATCATTCTAGGAGTAACTTGAGATTTTCATACTAAAAACAGTAAATTGTGCTGTTATTCACTGAGACTTGAATGGTTAATGGGGCAAAATTGCTATATACCGGTACTCAAATGCAATAAAAGATATTGATTTTTTTTTTAGTAAACACATAACCTCTCTTTCTGTCAATAAAATGTGGCCTTGAATCCTTCACCTGAAAAAGAAAATTGGTGTTGCATATGATTGAATAACTAAGGTGTTGGCACAGAGTAAAGATATATCTATATATATCTATGCTAACATTTTAGTTTTATTAATTTTTCTTTCCACATTTGTGTTATGTGTCTTTTCATATTTGAGTTTGAAATCAGTCATGGTATTTAATTTTCTATTCATAATAGGTTGTATTCTCAATTGTATAATTGCTGGCAATATTTAAGGTAAATAAGAGAATATATATCTATATATAGAAGATAACGACATTTTTTGAAGGTGTTCCTTGAATTCTTTACAGATCCGTCCCGGAGAAGGTTTTAGACTTAGTCGCAATGCTGAAGCCAGGCTGGCAGGGGCAGGTAATACACTATATTAAGGAATCATATGTGTATGATCTTTCACATGTTGTTTCATTTTCATCATACATTTCTATGTTCAAGTTATCATACCACCATTGTATGTTACATACGATTGCCATTATAGTTCATGACTGTTCATCATCATACATTGACAGCTATGCCACTGATGTGCTATTGTTCACTCTGTTAAATTGTGGAATACTAATTTTAAGGACACCTGTCCACAGGTTGTTAAGCTAATCAACTGTAACGTACAGTTTTGTTTTTGGTCTGCCTCTGTCCATCTTTAGAATTTTCAGTATTTCAGACATATGTTCAGAACCACTCCATTCACTAAGGTCTTGGGGCCATAAAACTTAGACGAGCTCACTTTTAATCTCAGTCTCACTTTTCCATAGGAATAAATAGTGGAAAAGTGAGACTGAGATCAAAAGTGAGCTCGTCTAAATTTTATGGTCCCTAGGCCTGGTATTTTTTTCTAATTAAGAATCACCCTCTTCTATGAAAAGGGAGATAATTTTAAAGATTTTTTTTTTTCAAATATTGTGGGCTTATTCAGAAATAGTGCTGATCAGAATCACTGGAGTAGGAAAGCTAATATCATGTTTAAAAGTTGAATTTGAAAAGAAGAAATAAAAAATGGTTCTGACTTTAATTACACTGTCCCTGGCAGAGAATTTGACTGAGAAGAGTAGTATGCCCTTTAGTCTAATGTATTTTACACAAGGTATGTGTTAGGTTTGTGCAGGGTATATTTTACACCAAAATGTGTCTGATTACAAAATACATTGAAAAAAGTATGTATTAAAAATTGATTATGTATATGTAATATCAATGTAATATAAACACCATATACAAGCTTATAGCTATCTTCTATTATTTGGTTTTTGCAACTGTTAATGCTGATTTAATTAACAGTCTAAATTACTGAGTTTTGTCGATGATGCGCAAGTGGGGCTGTTAAAATGGATGTTTTCGATCAGCATGGTCAATGGTCACAGATACCAAATTAGAAGACAGTTATCCCATTCTAGTACACGCAATCTATGCATTTTGTTTGTTGCATTGTTTACATTTATTTTCTTGAGTTTTGTTATATGAAATCAGAGAAATATGTTTTTGTGTGGCTCTTTCATGATGTCACAATGAAAAGCTTTCACTCTCATTAATGCTGTCATACTAGCTGCCTCAGACAATTGGTGCATTAATTATAGACAATCCAAAACAATTGCATTGACCTTGACCCCCCTCTCTAATGACTAATTTTAGACTGTTTGCAGTACAGTATCGATGCTGCATTGCAGTGTTAAGACACTTCATATGTTTTACAAATGCACTTTACATACAAAAGTAAAAAAGAAAAGAAATCTAATGAGTTAAACAAACAGAATCCAGTGAATATATATTGCTGGTACTTTAAAGAGGTACGTAAATGATAATGTAGAAGAGCTTAAAGTAGATTAGATTAAAGTTTTGTATTTGTTGGATTTTTTTTTATATCTGTAGTGGAGACGTTTTCTAAAAAAAAAAAAAGGCACACAGACACACATAAATTTAAGTGGCCTTATAAAAGAATTGTAAACTACTACATGTATTTTAATGAAAAAAAAATTATGACCACAACTGATATGATCTAAAAATCTCTGTACTTCTTATTGGACTGTCCTATTAGTAATTCATAAATTGTAGTGTGTAGATATTTTGCTGTGTTGTATATAATAAACTAGTTACTTTTGAATTATCTTTTTTTTGTTTTAGTCTTACCAGTCAAGATTTATGCTTATCAAACAGCTATTATAATGAACAATAACTAGTCTATAAATAATTCATCTAAGTTCTTCCTTTTTGTTACTGAAAAGGAAAATGGACATAAATGCCCTTTTCTGACACATACTTATTCCCCTTTTTGTAAGAACATTCAGATAATATTCAAGAATCAGACATGATAAAATCAGTAAATGTCACTTGAACCAAAGGGGATTTTTAAGAAATACAAAACATATTAAATTATGTAAAAGTAAGATTATATATATCTAAATTAATCCATCAAACATGGTAATACTGTGTACTCAGGTAATAGCAAAAGATTATGACACTGAGTCTCATGTAACCAATCTTATGTTGTTATAAATGCATTGCAAGACAAAACAGAATTCAATTGTCTACAAATAATGGTAAATTTTTTATCATAGATACAATTAAGTCACATATATAATCAGGAGATTTGTGGATGAAATTGAAGGAAAGATCACCATCAAAACACTGGTCATTAAAGCTATGAGAATGGAATTTGATTTGCAATATCAGTTTGATTTCAAATATCAGTAAAATGGCACTTTTAAATTAATGTGATTAAAAAGATCCCCAACATGGTGTCTCATCCTTTGATTAAAAAAAAATGAAAAACATGTTAAAAAAAAAATCTAAATGATTTAATAAAACTTGACAGACGTGTTGATTGTTTTACATAAAACTTGAATATCATGTAGGATATGATGAATTTGTGTCTTAATGTGGGAGGCTTTTTACCATAGAAACAGCAAAAATCATATTGCTTGGAAAATTATTAATTTTGCATTAATATATATATTTTTTTCTTTTGCAGACAAAAAGGTTTTTACAGTACAGTTAAACTCTAATGAAAGAGACAATGTTTTAGGTGGCTCTCCTTTTGAGAGTTACCCAGAAAACTACAGGGACCAGTCAATATGTGACAAAAACGCTAACTGCCAAGTGGATCCGCCCTCAAAGAGACACTGTCGTTCACTGTCTGTGCCGGCAGATAAAATGTGTCCACAAAAATGGCAACCTCAGGAGACACAAGTCTGGAAGCCAGTAGCTGTGATATCCAGTGACAGACAACATCCCACAAATCCGTGTTACTTAAATCCTTCACACTACAGTGACCTCACCCAACACTCTTCAGATTTTATTAGTATAGCTCCCACAAATTTCCATTTTGAGCCGGGAGGAGGTCAAGGATTACATATACCACCTGATATTTTCACCCCACCGGAATCACCTGTTCCCCGCCCATCATCCACTTCCACATGTTCGGGTCGTCATGACGCTTCATACTTAAAGCTTCATGCTTTTGACAACCGTAGTCTTTCATATGAGGACCAAATCTCATCTAGCTCTTCAGCAGGGTCTACTCCCAGTGTTCCTGTATTTATTGGGTCAGTTCAGTCATCACCGCACCGACACAGAATTCCTCGGTGTCGTTCACAACCCTCTGTTCTGCATGACAGAAAGTATGGAGTCAAACGACGAAGGGACCACGATCAAAGGCCGGCCCTGAATTTCCTGAAAATGACAGAGGTCTGTGTTTTTTCTCCTTTCTCAATGGAATATCATACAGTCTAGTCAAGCAATATCCAAGTTGATAATTATTTTCACTATTTTATAGATGAATTTTGGTTAAATCTTGTATGCTTTAAGTGTTGATCAGTACTGATAAAAATTGTACCTGAATTTAGAAATGCTTGGAACAGGCATTCAGTGTATATATGTGGTTTTAATACATGTTAATTATTGTTGGTTGTAGAAGGGGAGGGTATCACGGGTATCTCGATTCCATGAGGAGCTGGAGTCAGTCATGAGTCTCATGCCTATTGCCAGTTCTCCTCTGGACAAAGACGTCCCTCTCAGCCGAGCCATGGAGTCCAGCACCAGTCCAATCACAGAGATGGAGCAAGGCAGAACAAGCAGTGCTGAGTTCCTGGATCGTGACCCCAATGACCTGGAAGAGGAAGATGGACCTGTCAAGCTTCTGGGTGACTCAGATGAAGTGGAGGAAATCTTCACTCTTCAAGAGGATTTAGATTTAGAACAAATTGAAACAAATTAACTGTTGTCTGTCCTAGCATCTTTTCTGTTTTATTTTAAACTGGAAATGTTAAAAATACTTTTTTTCTGATTGTACATTCTATAGTGTTTTGAATTTTACACATGGGGAGAACTAATTACATCTTTTTCTTTATTCTGTACAAAATGTTTCCGTCCAAGTGATTTTAAAATAACATTGCAATTTGAATAACATTGCATTTTCAATTGACTTTGATAATAAACCTGTACATGTAGGTTCATTTTTTTCAATGATGATATCCTTACATGAAAGTAGAAGTGAAAGTATATCATTTAGTAAATGCTTTAGATTATTACTGAAGTAAAAGAATTTTTTGTACATGTATATATACCTCAGTGACATCAAATTCATTGCATTTATGAATAATATCTCGATCAGTTTAGAAATGTTTGAAATCACATGTAGCTGTTGGGAACATTCCAGTCACAAACAATTACATTTTCATCATAGTGAATACAACATTTTACTTACAAAAAAAGAAAGATTACATCAACTCAAATTCATCCTGAGTAAATTCATCTTAGTGCATTTTTATTTAATTAAATTTTTGCAATGAAGATCAACTTGTTATAGAAAAATTGATGAGCTGTGAAATATCTTTTCTTAATTCAGCATATATCTTAGAATTGAACTCCCACAAATATGCCTGTCTCATTTCTATTTATTACTTTTTATTATGTATTTAATATACACATGTATAGTGACATTTAATGTCAACTTAAGTCCTTCATTTTTAGCAATATCTACAAGATGAAAGTGTTGAAATCCACTTGATAATTATGATTCAATGCAAACCAATGGACAATTGGACTTGTAACGACATCTTTCTTTTGATTAGGCTTAATTAAGATTTATACTTAAGTTAGTTTTTGCTTTGAATTTTGCCTAATTAGATCAAACTTTTCTTGATTTCCCGTTATGAAAGCCATGAACCGATAGAGAAATTTGTATAATATTCTATTAATCGTAATTCAGAAGACTTTGCGTATATTAAGCTACTAGGTACATGTAGGATGAAATGTAAATTTCTTGGATTTTTTAAATAAAGTAGCTAGATTTTGTAATTTCCTCTCTTTATCAACACACCATGAAGTTAACTATTTATTCTTATTTAACTTTTGATATTTTTGTTACTCATCGTTGAGAAAATGGTGAAAATAATGGCATATCAATTTATGGAGTCTTTGTTATTGAATGTCTTATGAACAAATGGCATATTCATTTTCCATATCAATACATTTTTACATTTTGTGGTACATTTTTTTCATCATGTTTTTTTTAAAAAGCAAAGTTTTAAAAAAAAAAACAGAACATATATTGTCAATTTAATTATTGAAGCTATTCTGGGTGTAAAGTAAAATGTATATTCTGATCAAATCCCAAATTATTGTGTGACAGAAAAGGAAAGAATTGGTGAAAAATATAACACATATAATGATACTGAAATAGACAATGAAATCCAAAAAATGTTATTTATATATTTAGAACTAATTAACTAGATGGGATCAATATGGAAAGCATAAAGAAACAGGACTTAAGTGATTGATTTTATTGACAGATACTTTCAGGGATAATTGTGTCAAAATTAGCCAAGTAGACTGGCGTCAAATTTATTGCCGTAGCATTTCCCTTGCTTTGAGTAAGGTTTGTTTTTTAATTCATCTACATATTGTACACTGGATATTCATGTAGAGACAGAACAAAGCTGTATATCGACTTCCCAGTCACCATACAGATGCTGAAGTGTGTTACTGTGTGTCATAATTAGGGAGAGAGACATTTTGATTCAAATCATGGCATTGTTAAATTTATGTGGTTAATAAATGAAAATTTATTCTGTTTTTGTGTTCTGAATCAAACAGTTGGTCTTTAAGTCTTAAGTTTAATTTTAGTGAAGTTTCAGTTCTAGGGGGTGCATTTCCCCTTGAAATTAATGTAAATATTGAGAGGTAATGTTTACATTGCATTGTGGAAATTTCAATTTACATATACAATTGTGCAGATGTGTACACACTCAGATATTAATTAGGGCTTTCTCATTTTTTAGACATTTCTTTCCATTAGAGAGCTCACTGAATACTAGTAATCCTTCAATTTAAGCTTTCATTTGCATCATGCTGGTTTAGTTCAATGGAAGAGTCCTTCCAATCATCATATTCTGAAAAGAAAACATTGATTTAATTCAACTATGTTTTCACTCAGCATGACATCACATCCTTCATGCTTTTCCCTGAAAGTGTCCTACCCTGGAGAGAAATAATGTACAATGTCCTTTGATCTTGCATGATGAAGATGGAACATTGTTTACATTGTATGATATGAACAGCTCCAGACTTTTAAAGCTCACCTGAGACTAAGGCTCAAGTGAGCTTTTCAACAAAATGTGCCCATTGTCTAGACTCGTTGTCGTTGACTTACAACTTCACGTTTTCATCATCTTCTCAAGAACCACTGGGCCAATTTTAACCAAACTTGGCACAGAGTATCCTTTGGTAAAGTGGATTCAGGTTTCTTCAAATGACCTCTTCCAAGGGGAGATTACTTAGAAATAGTGAAAATTAAGTGGGTGTAATTCAAGAACCAGTGGGCTAGAAAAGATGAAACGTGAAAGCTTCTTGACATAATGAAGATTCAAGTTTGTCCAAATGATGACCCCCAGGGGTAGGGACCACAATGGGTGATCAAAATTTACACAGAAATATATAGGAAATATTTTCAAAAAATCTCAAGAACAGCAAAGCCATGATTGGTGATATTTATATGGAAGCATCCTCAATTAGTGTAGATTCAAGATGACCATTAATTGTTAACGACC
>PRKT01000049.1:1946966-1992883 GCA_003671525.1 Saccostrea glomerata
GAAGAATAATACTATCCTTCGTAGTTCTTTACGCCCTTGAATCTTGACCTTTTGACCCCAAGTTCAAAAGGGGTCTTCCTAAGGCCACAAGGATTCTGTTATGTTAAATTTCATTGCAAAAGCTCAAAGGGTTGTCGAGATATCGTGTGGAAACGAAAGCGTTACAGAAAGACGGATGGACGGACAGCTAGACGGACGGACGGACAGATAGACCCAAATTAATGTCCCCCACTTTTCAAGCGGGGGACAAAAAGTATCAAATCAGGTTCAAATGATAATTTATCATACCTGAGATTTGTAGGAATATTGACTAAGCCATGCAGAATTTTTTTTCAAAGTGCGTTAATATGGTCGATATTAACGCACTTTAAAAAAAAATTTTTTTTTTCAAAGTGCGTTAACATGGTCCCAAAAATTAACGCACTTTGAAAAAATTTTTCAAAGTGCGTAATTTTTTCAAAGTGCGTTGCCACAAGGGTCCATGATGTTCTTCTTTTTGAAGTTGGAAAAAAATTCTCAAATGTAGATGATTCTCTTTTCAGCTTCTGCTTAAGATTGTATTCTCCAATTCAATATCGTTTGCTTCATTCATTGAAAAGGCGGAAAAGGCGGGGTCCTATTTTGAAATGTTTAATGGACTTTTGAGCTCTGTTTGAGCGAATACTGTTAGTTATCTCCATATATTCATCCAAGTACAGAAATCCATTTTTTTTAGAATAAATACACAAGATCATCCCTCTGGATGATGTACATTCATGATTGTATGGATGAAACATCAGTCCAATGCAAACTAAATAATTAGCAACAAATCTCAATTAGTATTTTTTTTATTTTCAAATGTTTAATCTCTTGACCTAGGTCTATGCAACTTTTAAATTACAATCTAACAGTAAAAAAAGCAAATAAATGGTTGCAGAAACACAATGACATCTACATGTTTTAAGACCCTTTTTTGTTAATATCAAACTACTGTATACAGGGAAATTTTCCCCCCGTTTTATTTTCGCCCCTTTTGCCCTACCCTCATTTGGGCGAATTTAAAACAGGGTGAATTCAAAGAATTCCCTGTATACAGTATTATATACAGAAGCTGGTTTGCAATTCTTTAAGTGATTTACAGCAAAGCAGATATGTGTGCTTAAAAAATCTTAATACTCAAGAAAATTCATCACAAATCTAACAATTTTAAAATTGATATATTAATAATACTCCATCTTTAGACAATGAAAAACATGAACAATTTAAAAGTTTTTGCTTAGAAACCATTTACAGGTGTTTAGTTATTTATATATTGAAAGTAATGTGTGTGCAGGTACATTTAAAAAATTGTAAAAAATTAGAGCAATTCTTAAAACATTATTGAAATCCATTAAATCACAAAAATTACAAACTTCCAATATGTAAATTTGCCCCCATATTCAAAACTATGAACATTTATTTATATTTACTCCTCTTTTAACACTTAACATAAATATTTGCATGTGCTAGATCAACGAAAAATTATATAACCAACTTGACATAGGTACTTGATGTACATACTTTTTAAATGAAGACAAAATACTTTTAATTCTAATTAGTAGCAGTTGTAATCTCATTAAGGATAAATAATACACGTATTTATCAATAGGAACAGAATGTAAATTTAATCATTGATGGGATTTAAGGATAAAGACACGGAGCATTGCCTAAATGCTTTATTAACATGCATGATCTTGTTAGAGCTGCAACAACTTTTCTGACTATCATGAACATTATCACATAAAAATAAATATTGCACATCATATGATAAAACAATTGTTTTACTTGGCAGTAAATACTGTACAAATAAGTAAAACACTAAATGCTGATAGAAATGTAAATTCCAGGGCAATTCTTTTATTCCCACAAACAAACACAAGCAATGGATTAAAGTTTTTCTTTTATATTTTAAAACAAAGCAATTCTGATTCATATTTGAGACATTTTCTTGAGCAACTCCTATTCTATAATTGCTCATAAATTATAATTTTTTAGGGGGGGGGGTGTGCATTTTATTTTACTGTAGCAACTCTCTAGGATATAGGGCATACTTTTGATAGATATGTGATTTGATGGGGAGTATGATTAATGTAAGAAAAATCTTTCCAACGGGACTTCCTGGGATATATTCTCTAGGATATAGGGCATACTTTTGCTAGATATGTGATTTGATGGGGAGTATGATTAATGGAAGAAAAATCTTTCCAACGGGACTTCCTGGGATATAGATATGGCACCAAAATAAAGGGATAAGCTTGGAACTCTGTAAGTTTTCTATAAATTATCTTAGATGGTATAAATACATGTACACTCTACATGCATATCTAGCCTTTTTCAACCTGGTACAAATATTTACAACTGAAAGAAGCCCTTAAAGTACATGTATTAGCACTATTTTTTTTTCTGGTAACCTACAGTAACAATACATAAAAAGAAAACATCAAATTGAAAATATTATAGGGGAAAGAGGTCACAAGGCCATCTTAGGAAACTGCTTTGGTGAAATACTTTTCTTTTAGAAAAATCTGATGTTCAGTCAACAAAAAAAAAAAGAAACTTGTGACACTCATCAGTTTACATTATAGCACCTTAACATGCTTTTAATATTCAATCAGCATTGAAATCAGTGTGTAGTCTACAGATTATCAGGAACACTAATTCAGTGTGAATTGTTAACATTACAAGTTACCTCACAGGAAACAAGTTACATCTGTATTGACAGCAATCATTTCCCATATTTACAAAATAATCTGCCTATAAGTTATTCCTACACGAAGATGAGACTTAACCTAACTTCTAACTAAACCTACTTTTAAGTACAATATTTATATTTATACACTTGAGTATTATCACAGTCCGTGACCCTGGTACACACTGCTTATAGAAATTCTTGGTTAAAATGGAAAGGCAGACAAAACCTGACATACACCATCCAGATAATGTGATTTATATTCCCCCTCCCACCAATGATATTCAATTACTTGAAAAATAATTCTTGATATAACTTTGCCATTCCTCTGAGAAAATTGTGTTTACATTTTGTTTTAATTCTGCAGTAATTTAAGCACTGGCCATCATGTCTTTTATACATGTATTTACTTTGGGATTCTTGAGATTCCCTAAAAGTGGGACTTCTTGGCTTGATGCTCCAGATGACGATTCTGATCGCTGACCATTAGTGGCGAGACATGTTAAAGGACTTCCTATCAGCTTGTGTGGGGTAAGTTTTGGGATCCTGGGATTTTATGTCGGGCTACACAGCAGATGCTTTGGGATTTGTTGAAATGGCTACTAAGGCTGCAATTGTTATAGATACACGTATAATACCACTCTCATCCAAAATGTCTTGTGAACTACAGATCTGCTCCTAAAAATTAAAAGAAAAAGCATACATTAAATTCCCAAAATGGTAATTATGATTAAATATTCATAAGGTCTCAAGATATTAATCAAACTGTTGTTAGTGATAAATCAGAATCTATCTGATAACGACTCTCTGAATTAACAACATATTGGCAAAAAAAAATATGAAAATAAATTCTTCCTTCATATATTGTTACAAGTAGCTTTTGAAAATTTAATGAACATACTACATGTGTTTCCATTTATTTCAGCATGTTAAAAAAATTACATGTACAACTTTGATATTGGTTGTATTGCACAAAATTCAAAGCTTTCAATCTGTGAAAGTTTTTAAACAGATTCTTTTGAGACAAAAAATGATTGGTCTGCAAGCAAATCACAGTAAATAAAACAAATAATAAATTCTGTTGAAAGACTTCAAAATTTTGACATAAATTAAAGCATGAAACCTTATATTTTTACATGCTGTAATCAACTATGCATCCATTTATTGCCCACTACACTGTAATCATACTCAGTATTCGGTTATTGCCTTAACACTGTAATCATATTTAGTTATTGCATTATACTCTATAAAATTACTCAGTGCCCTATACACTGTTATCATACTCAATACAATCATGGTTATTTTCATATACAATGTTATCATATAACAAAGTTTTCTCTTACAATGTAATCATACATATAGAATAAGTGCCTAAAACACTGTAATCCTTCTTTGTGTAGATTAATTGCTTTCAACATGAATTTCATGAACAAAACAAACTTCACACAACAAGAGGCCCATGGGCCATATAGGTCACCTGTGTATCATGTCACAACTTTTTAACAATTGAATTTGGTTTGTGTTTTAAACAAAAGCCATGAAATTAAAAATTTTGAAAAAAGTACATTGTTTATTATAACTATACACTAAGCAAGCTTACTTTGCTTACTTAAATACCCAGAGGTAGATCAGAGTAACAAAGAGAAAATGCATTTTCACTTTATAACCACCAGTTGTGTACCCCAACCCACAGGAACCACTGACCCTGGGGGTTCATATTTCAAAATTTCCGAAATTTTATTACAAGTTTTAAATTTTATTTCATCATAAATGGTTGATTAAAACAAAATATCAGATTTCAAAGCATTACTTTATTTTCAGACTATGACCCCGACCCCCCCCCCCACCCCCACCCCCCGCAGTACCCCTAACCCAAGAGAACTGAAATGACCCATTTTGGAAGAGGCACCTTTCTTCATCATAATATGTACCTACATCATTGGCATATTACACAGGAGCAAAGGAAAAGAATTTCTAAAGAATTAATGCATTTTCACAAAATAATCATTAGAGCCCTATTTAGCCCCGCCCTAGCACTAGTACCCCTGACCCAGGGGCCATGAATTTCACAATTTTGGTAGAAGACTCAACGCTGATTACAATCATGCCAACTGTTTGACTGCTTGATGTCCAGGAGTAAAGGAGAAGATTTTTAAAGATTTGATTAATTTTAGTGGTTTTGGCCCCACCACCCAGGCCCCAGGGGGGTAGGAACTATCAAATTCAAAATTTTTGTTCCCCTTCACCCATATATGCTTTGTGCCAAATTTGGTTGAAATTGGTTCAGTGGTTTCAGAGAAGGAGCTGAAAATGTTCAAATGTTAACACACGATGGAGGACGGACGACGCACGACGACAGACGAAAACAGATAGCAATAGGCCACCTGAGTTTACTCAGGTGACCTAATAAAAAGCAAACTAACTTCACACAAAAGAGCAAACTCTTCATCTGTTATCACAATCATTTGGAAAGAGCTTGTGGATTTAGATTATACAGCAGCTAATAGTAAACCTCTCAAAATGTGAAATAAACATTGCTTCAGCAGTTCTGTCTATTACTTGTTTTCAATGCTAATGTGCTATGACTGTGATTATCAGTTTAAGATCAGGACTTCACTTAATTATGAGTGTGCGCTTATTTACATTTACAGTACATGTATTGATACAAATGATAATCTAACAACATTTTACAAAATGTAGCTGCTACTTCATACAGTAACTTTGCTCTCACTTACACAAATATTGCACAGTAACTATTATTTACATATACCTTAAACATACACCTTTCAAACATTTCATTTTTAGACACTAAAGTGTTACAATGCCAGGGTGCAATCAGCAGTATATATAAGGTTTAAATAGTGAAGATACAAATGCAAGGTTAAATGTTCTTGAACATGCAAGTTCTTAAAACATGCAAGTTGTTCAAAAAAGTAATTGGCACCATTAAACAAACATTACAATTCCACATTCACACTTTCAATTTTCAACTAGTATTCTATAATCAAAGAACTTTGGACTATCAGACTATTAGTAAGATAGATTGGCAGTTCATGCAAGAAAATTTAGTGCAGAAAAGGTAGAACTTTAAAGCTCTACAATAACAAATGCCAGAACATGTAATTATTTCATAAAACACCATGCCCTTCACAATAAATCAAGCACCTGGCCCCGGAGCCAAAAAACTTAGGCTAGCTCACTTCTGATCCCAATCTCACTTTTCCTACTGTAAATTTCTTTAATAAAAGTAAGACTGAGATCAAAAGTGAGCTTGTATAAGTTATATGGTCCCAGAGCCAGAGGCACACAGGCATTTGGCTATGTATTATGCATTTAGACACTGAAATTAGTGTAGCATCAATATCACAAAGATTAGCTTGAGTGCATCACAGATATCCTAAAATCACAGCGGTACATGTAGCTAGAAAGACAATAAAACACAGTTTGGCCACAGCAAAGTCTCGTGGGGTTAGTCTTGGACACAGATCTAAGTGTTGCACAGTAACCGAGACTCGAGCTGGCCTTAGCTCTTCTGTTATATCATCACATGCACAAAGGTATTCCTGTAACGAGTTACAGAACAAAAGGTCATTTCTCTCACAGATAGAATTTTAGGAATTTATTCAAAGATAGTTCTTTATAAAGTTTACATCAAGTTAACATTATTTATCATAACTTTATAAAAAAAAAAATTTGATAAGTTTTTTGGTACGCAAATCATATATCATCTTTAATGTAATATTGTGTTAGATAATTCAATCAAATACATGTATATTATTAGATACTGTATTGTATATAGATGTATAATTACTTCCAAACAGAGTTAATCATGCTCTAAGAAATTAAATGAAACTCATAATACATGCTCTGTTAAAACAAATACTGTGCAACACTCAGTCTATATACTAAACTTTCCAATAAATTTTATCATCTGGAGTAAAATATATTGTCTACATCCAAGATAACTGAATTTTCCCTGCTCACCAGGAATTTTAGACTATTATTTCTTTCACAATAACTGCAGTGCAACTTGTTTACAGGGCAAATTAATAATGCTTTAAGTTTTTGTTGATAGATTAATTAAATGACGTAAATAAACCAATTGGTTTTATACCATATTTCAAAATGTATCGCTCCGCCCTGCAACAGATAAGTAATGCAGTGATTGTGAAGGGGCTTATTAAGGAGAAAAACCATTGATATCACCAATTTTCATACACCTTTTCATCATGACATCTCCACAGAAAATTCACAAAACTGATCTTTGAATTTATCCTCAGATTGAACATGTTGAATGCAGTTTTTTCATTTCTCAAAAATTGATATCAAATTAATGAAAATATTTCTTACTATTACCGAAAATATTTATATCGCAAAACACTTCCATTAGTTAACATTCAAAGCAATGAATAACAATTCCAGTAATCTTCCTTAAATGTCCTTCCCGTTAGCTGTATGTTGTATGTTGACTGCCCTCTGATCTCCACAGAGGTGGAAGAAGATTTTTAGGAACAAAATCATAATCAGTTTTATTTAGAACATTTTTTTTATAAAAAAAAAAAAGAATACCTATTTACGTTTGATATAAAGATAAAGACATTAAAGATATGGTATGTTTACTTCCACGGGGATAGATGTCAACATCTGACGGGGGATACAAGTAGACCTCCGTTGGTCAAGGTATTTTTAGTAATGATTTAATATTCTTTTAGGAAATGAAAACAAGAACTAATTTTGGCCAAGAAAACCGGCTTGTATTTAAAATTTTCAGTACTGTAATGCAGACAAGTAAAACATGATAAACTGACTGAGAATTCAAAACAATGGATGAATCTTAGTTAAATTAGTCTGAAATAAAAGTGCAACTAGCCAGCATGTGGAACAATTTGTGCTCTACATTATTTCAAGCTGTGTCATTAATTTACTTACATCTATTCTAATCTAAATGGTTATCTTATAAAAATATTGTTTATCTTTTTAGTTTTCTTTCTATACACGAATCTTATCTAAATGTTATCATTCTCATACAGTGAAATGTTTTCCTTGAGCTCTTAATTTTTACTTCTAATAACTTTTTTTAGTGGTTCGTTTCCATCAGTGTTTATAAAATCCCATAAAATGGATTTTTTAAAGTATTTTAAATATATTAAAAAGTGTGATTAATAAACAGATACCATTCATGTACACAAAAAGCATGACCAAAGAAGCCCAAGATATAAAGAGCAGTAAATTCTTCAAGGCACTGTGGTTACGAGTATAGAAATTATTTCATGTGGGAACGGAACATAACAATGAACTAATTGTGAGGATTAATGAGGGAGTAAGATATGCGCCCCTTCACATTCCTTGCCTGGAAATACGGAATCTTTCAGGATGATCCTAAAGCTTCCTTTAATTGTTTTCTTCATTTGGCAGCTGTTTTGTAGTCATTTTTTACTGCATTCATTTTCCTCTTTGTCAATGTTTTCATTTCCACAAGAATCATACATTCAAAGATTTGATCCAAACATACAGAAATTACAAATACACCAATTCAAATAAAATAAAATCAAATCATAATTTCTTTTTATAAAAATCGGGAATATTATTAAAAGTAGATTTGGCATAATTTAGTCATAAAAATGTGGTCATATGAATTTCAAAATACATGTAATTTTGAAATACAAAATGTTTAGGTTCACTCTATTTAACACACACTTTTGCTGTATCTACCATGTTTACAGCAACATCCCAGTAGCAAAGAAATGACAGCAAAATTTCAAAATTATATAAAAATTACACTATAAGAAACTTTTAAAAAAACACATGTAGCAGGAAAATATAAAACATTGACTTCAAAAAATGTATACTGTGATGCTTTATACTTGTAACAAAATATAATAAACAATCAAGATACACTCTGTTAAAATGCCAACTAAATTAAGTCTGTTTAACAAAACTGATTATAATGATTTTAAAAATTTCCTTTAGTTACTATACCTTCCCTACTCCAACTTTTCGACATGCTTCTAGAAAATTCTCAACATTCTTCCGGCATTTTGCCATTGTAAGTTTTGGCTGAAATGAAATAAAATAACACACATAAACTCATCAGAAAATAAACATGGAAACATTGTATGTTGGAACTTCATAATTTAATAACATTTGCTTCTTTTTAGGGCAAGAAATGATGGATAGATTCAACAAGCAAATTATGCAAGCCATACTGGCAATTGAAATGCCTGAAAGCTAGCTAACTTACATTTTAACATCTATCAATAAATATATCATAAAGAAAACATTAAATCAAGTAAATAGAGAGCAGCTTTATGTTCTTCCACATGATGTAAATAAGGATTGTTTACCACAGCAGGTGAGGGGACATGGATACTGAGGACAGAGCGGGGTCTGATGTTGTTGGCAAACTGACACAACAACACACCGTCCCTCAGGGACTCCGGCAAATTATCCGGCAACGTCACCTTCAGTCTCTTCTCTATTGTCTATTAATGAACACAAAATGTCAGTGCTCCC
Organism: Saccostrea glomerata; assembly: GCA_003671525.1. Classification (NCBI taxonomy): domain Eukaryota; kingdom Metazoa; phylum Mollusca; class Bivalvia; order Ostreida; family Ostreidae; genus Saccostrea; species Saccostrea glomerata. Next base: position 1,956,187 of record PRKT01000049.1, read on the forward strand.
TTTTCTTAATCAAAATCTAAAATGCTCAATGCTTTCAAAATTTATAAATATCTGCCATTTTAAGGAGCTTGCAGAGATACAAATACAATGGCTGATAAACTATTTACCATTCTGAGGCGATTTAACTGCTCTGCCTCTTCCTTCATGCGTTCCTCTTGTCGGCGTAGTGTAAAATTTCCATCATCTTTGTAACTATCAATCACTCTCATTGCACTCCCTGAACCTAAAAGAAATATCACTTAGCTGAAAGACAGCAACTCTTGAGAAGAATTGACTTACTTCCAAACCTAGTTTGATGCCTATTAGTTATAAATTGTTGCATGTTAAGACAAAAGTAAAAAAGTACCTAACATTGTTTAAAATTGATGGAAAGAGTCAAATGCCTTTTTAATTCTAAAACGAAAAGCATATTTCTTGATCAGCATCTACAAACCTGCAGATCTGCGAGATGCTGCTCCATAACTTGTTCTGAGGGGTGGGTTAGGTGGGGTTTTCTTGTCATCCCTCTGTTAAGAATGAACACCACATATTATCAATACAAAATAGAACAATAAATATTACTTCTGTTTTGAGTGATAACTCACAATGATAAATAATTGACAACTGTATTTTACACAAAAGAATTTCTGGTGGTATGAGTATCAGAAGCACATGAAATCTTTCTCTCAGTGAAGGACTGTTTACCTTGGCTATCATACTATTAACAGCATTCTTCTGCACCTGTCTTTTATCTTCTCCAGGTGTTGTCCGTCCACCTCTACCTGGCCTACTATCCTCCTGGAAGAATTTCTTACATCATATATTTATATCAACAGAAGAATTATGTTTGAATTTGTAGTAAAATCTATTTAAATTTTTGTTTAATATTAAGTTTCACACTCAGATATTTTACTGTACTTTGATTACAATCTGCTTACCTGGGTTCAATGTTTTGTGCTATCAAAATATTATGCTACACAAGTACAGTACTCCGAATCTTAAGACGGATAAAACCTGAAGACTTACCTGTGAAGATCCCGTAGATGGTCTGTTAGAAGTGCTTCTTACAGGGGTAGGAGGAGGAACATTGCTTCTCTCCCCACCTGCTGCACCCCTCCCAGATGAGGGCGTGGTGGCTGTCGTTTTGGTTCGTCGAGTGGCCCCGGCACCTTTGTCGCCGATTTTGTGTAGTGAAGATGTTGAGGAACTGGGACTGTTGGTTCCCGTAGATCCTAGGGAAGATCTCGGACTTGGGCTTGGGGAAATCCCAGGACTATTTCCTCCATTTACAGAACTGAAAAACAGGCAGAAATAAAAATTAATAGTCCTAAAACTTAACTTCACAAAAATTTCGGTTATCAATATTAAAAATCAATAGAAATGCACTTTTCCTTTCTTTAAAAAAATAAAAAGTATGTACATAGGAAAAATAATGAAAGTCCATATTAAAAATTATATGACATATTTATTTAATTGGTCTTTTTTATGTAAAACAAGACTACACATTATTCAGGAGAAAAGAACCAAAAATTTCCAATACTAGTAGTCCTTCCAATGCTACGATTAGTGCTTTAAATCATGTTTATATTATATAATCATATATAGCGGTCAGAATAGTTTAAACATTGAACTAGATAGTACAAATATATTTCTTAACCATCTAAAAAGATAACATTCAAAGAATATATACCAAGTATGAAGAGAATATTGAAAGAAGAATAACCATTTTAAGGATAATTGAATACATTCATGCAGAAGTTTTTTCTTGCTCTGTGTAACATATAGGTTCCAGTAAATGTTTAAACATTTATGTATCATTGAATCACATAAAACACATTTACTATAATTCAAAAAAAAACTTAAGATAAAGGAAAAACTTAATAGATATACTGAAGTGAAAACCACACTAAAACAGAAACAATGAGTATTGGTAGCTGAAATGTTGTATGTATGTCTACTGTATGAAGTCCTTTGGTGCATTGTCTTGAGTAACATAAGTACCTCTATAAATTATGTTACAACACTTCACACAGGAAATGCTTGCTGTAACTACCATTTCCCTTAGAAATCCACAGATTACTTTATCAATCACACCACTCATACATATTTCAGGTAAAAAAAAAATTACTTGAATGTCTATTTCTATTTTGATGCACTTTGATTTTTTTTCTGTTTATTAATATGTGAAAAAATGAAAAAAAAAAAAAAAAAAAAAAAAAAAGAGTGTGAAATCAGGTTTTAAAACAATGTTCTTCCTGTAAATCTGACAGTCATGTAAAGGAAGTTCTCATAATCATTAATCTTTGTTTGTTTAAAAAAAAAACAAAAAAGTCATGTGCAATTTTTTGACTTTTAACCTTATTTCATATATAAGTCTACTCATATTTATGAATCTTTCTTTTTTTTTGAAGGTCAATAAAATGAATTTCCTAACAATTCACAACTTAATTACAGTATCAACATTGCACACACATAAAATGTTCCCTCTTTCATCACATACATGTAACAAAGAGCACCCATCCATTTATTTCTTGCATTTTGAAAAGCAAACACGCGAGTGTCCTTTATAGCAGCCCAAATCCTATTCAAAACTTGGTAGTTTTTTTTAATTTCCAACCTAGTTATGTTCCACTTTGATTGTAAATAACAGAATGTTGTAATAAAAGATATTTTTTACTTTATGCAACTAAGTGTGGTAGGAATTCTGTTTTTTTAAAGCTTTTAATCGTCTTTCTTCTTACACTGACAATGAAAACATTACAGGGATTGCAAGTACAACAAGAGGCCCAGGGGCCACTACGCTCACCTGAGCACATCAGGCTTGAATTTTCTCCCACCCCCCACACCCCTCCAGGCATTCATCATTTGAACAAACTAGAATCTACACTACCTGAGAATGATTCCATATAAATATCACTAATCATAGCTTTGAAGTACTTGTTAAGAAGATTTTAAAAGGTTTCCCTATATATCCCTAAGTAAAACTTGAGTCGGCCATTTTGGCCCCACCCTTGCCCCAGGGGTCATGATTTGAACAAACTTGTTATGTATCTACACTACCTGAGGATGATTCCACATGAGTTTCATCTTTCCTGTCCTAGTGGTTCTGGAGAAGAAGATTTTTAAAGATTTTTCCTATATATTCCTATGTAAAACTTGGGTCAGCCATTTTGGCCCCACCCTTGCCCCAGGGGTCATGATTTGAACAAACTAGAATCTACACTACCTGAGGATGATTCCATATGAGTTTCATCTTTCCTGTCTTAGTGGTTCTTGAGAAGAAGATTTTTCTTATATATTCCTATGTAAAACTAGGGTCGACCATTTTGGCCCCACCCTTGCCCCGGGGGTCATGATTTGAACAAACTTAAATCTGCTCTACCTGAGGATAATTCCACATGAGTTTCATCTTTCCTGGCCCAGTGGTTATGGAGAAGAAGATTTTTAATATTAATATTTTATATATTCCTATGTAAAACTTGGGTCGGCCATTTTGGCCCCACCCTTGCCCCGGGGTCATGATTTGAACAAACTTGAATCCACACTACCTGAGGATGATTCCACATGAGTTTCATCTTTCCTGGCCCAGTGGTTATGGAGAAGAAGATTTTTAAAGATTTTTCCTATATATTCCTATGTAAACCTTGGGTCGGCCATTTTGGCCCCACCCTTGCCCCGGGGGTCATGATTTGAGCAAACTTGAATCCACACTACCTGAGGATGATTCCACATGAGTTTCATCTTTCCTGGCCCAGCGGTTCTGGAGAAGAAGATTTTTTAAAAATGCCATTAATTTTTAACAAATTCATGATTATCTCCCCTTGGAAAAGGGCGTGGCCCTTCATTTGAACAAACTTGAATCCCCTTCACCCAAGGATACTTTGTGCCAAGTTTAGTTGAAATTGGCCCAGTGGTTCTTGAGAAGAAGATGAAAATATGAAAAGTTTACGACAACGACAATGACAACGACGACAGACAACGGACAAATTTGATCAGAAAAGCTCACTTGAGCCTTCGGCTCAGGTGAGCTAAAAACATAATAAATGCATTATAACAATAATCTGCATTTCTTGCCTTATCAACAATTGCATCATAATCATCATCAGATGATGATAATGGAATCAAATGTTGATACAGCACCCCATACAGATTTTGTCATGGTTACTTTTCTACAGTATATTTATATGCATATTGTATATACACGTACTTATATACATTATTTTATACATTATACTCAGAGGGATCAAGGAAGAGATAAATGCAGATGGCATGATAATTATGATTACATAAAGCACCCTGTCCTATAATTATCATACTGTCCGTTAATATGGCCATAACAGTCCAATATTACCTGCCCGGTTTGTTCCGCAACACGGGAATGCCTCTGCTAACAGGTCTGTAAAATGTCAAATTACCAACAGAGTATGAGCACAACAATCACATTCTAACTTAATATTAATCCACTCCCAGGCATGCAATACAGAACTTCAAAAAGATAGAGGGGAGTCAAGTAAATCTCGTTAACAGTATGCACATATGTTTATATAATAAATACCGAGAGGAATACATGAATAGCTATGGGAATTAAATCTCCTTTATTCTAAATTCTTTAAAATGATATAAGTATATACAAGACATAATGGTTTATCAAAATAAAGTTTAAATTTCTATGGTGAATGTTAAGGTGTTCAATACATGCACTGAATGTGCTAAATAAGAAAATTGTTGGATTAATTTCATTTTTCTTAGCATTAGTTGGCTGTCTGTTTATTGATAACAAGATGCAAAAATGGCTACAAAATTTTTTTTCTACTTTTTCCAACATAAATACTGAAAAAATCATCTTTTTTTTTTTTATTGCAATGAAATTTGTCTCTCTCAAAGTAAATGAATATCATAAATTCAAAGCAGAGATTAAATTCGAACTTAAATGCCTTATTCCATGAAGTCATTATTAAATGCTGCCTGTCCCTATAAATCTATTTCTGTGCACTGCATTTCTACTGCTTTTAGCAGGGAATATTCTAAATCTCTCTAGTTAAATTACTGTGCAACATGCAGTCAGTAACTTTTAAAAAATAGTGAGACGGCAGAAGCCTCTAAACAAGCTTAGGAGAAGGAGGGGATCTACCCGTAGACCAAGAGAAAAAGATGCAGAGGAAATAGAGGCAATATTTACTTTTTAATTCGCGATGTGGAGCTATGTGCACCAGAGGCCCCTGTTTTGGCCCCTGATGGTTTGCTCGTTGAGGGATTTGACGTAGGGTTCGGATTTGAATCGGAACCCTGTCGTCGTAAGGGAACATTTGTTGGCTTCGGTTCCTCCTTGTTCACACTGTTGGTAGTTTGATTTGGTTGTCTGCAATTACATTTGCTCCGCATTAAATTGTTTACAAATTTACTACATGCATAATTTTAATCATTTTTAGATTGGAGATTACATATGATATACATTTGTAGTTCTTATTTTTACCATGCACCCTTAAACATACATTCCTTTTTAACACACACCTTTAGTATCTAGCATTTCTACTAATATAAATATATATGTAAAGCCCATATCTGTCAGTATGTAATACAATATTTTTCCCCTTACTTTGGTACCTTGCCTTGTTAGCTAATATTTAAAATCTGAGAATCATTGTTATATTGTTACTTTAAGCAAAGCAAATAATCAACTCATTTCCAATCACTTTCTTTTTATATCCAGATTTTGTGATATAAAGTTACAGAATATTTGAGTCTCTTTCAGTGCCAAATAAAACATACCGGTAGTTATGCAACCTTCAAGCAATTGCCCACTCTTTTAAAATTTCCAGACAATAAAAATAATAATTTCTCAAATTGTACCCTATTCTTAGTGCACAACCATTTATATATAAAAAAGAAAATATTTATACCTGTTCAAATATCCTTATAATGCAGGATCGTGATTCATACATGTATGTGTTATGTTTGTATGTTTGTGTGTAATGTTGAACACATAGTGGTAATAAACAAATTTAAATGAATTTGTATAGCAAGCAATGAAAAATGCACAATATAGGATTAAATCATAAAGCAACATGTCAGGATACAAGAGAAAGATTTGTTGTAGAATACAAAAGAACTACCTTAAATACAGAAAAAAGCCACATAAAGAAAATAAAAGAGATGTGCACAAAGATACATATTACAAGGTGGAGAATTTCTACATCACACAAGTGCAGAAGTTTCATACAGTACCTATAATTCATGCTATAGGTATCTATTGCATTTCTGTTGTTGCGTTGCAATGGAGCAGCGTAATGAGGCACAGATGTCTTTGCTGAATGTTGAGAAACATGAGGAGGGGAGTGAATGGAAGAGCTGCTATTTCCCATGCTAGCATCTTGCACATATCCAGAATAATGCTGAGAGTCAAGTGCTAGAGTCCTTGGAGGATTTCCAGATGCACGAGGGTTATATGTGGGCCTGTTTGGTGAAACCCCGTGAGGAGATGCACCATGTGGGGAAACCCCATAAGGAGAGCCCCTGTGAGGGTCGTGGTGTTCATTCCTGTGGGGAGAATGAACCGCTTGTCCATAGGAATATCCAGGGGGTGATCCTGGAGAGATGGGGGAGTAGGGGGACACATTTCCATGGTTATACTGAGGTTTGTAACCATAAGGGGTGGGGGTGTTGAAATCTGCAGGGTGTCGGCTTGGATAACCCTTGTAACTGAAAACAAAAGTATTAGTTTTCCTCTAAAGTAAGAAATTTTCTAGCATAGTATCAAATTTTGTTAAGCCCTAACTTCAATTTCTAAAGTATTTGTTGAAGGATTCTCCTTGCAGGGTAAAACTATGGGGATTTCTATATCTTTATCTGTTTACCTATTTAGCATTGTTTCAATACCCAAAATTTAAGTTTAATACAATAAATAAAATCATTCTAAAATTCAAGGGCATGGGTTTTCCCGTCTCAATATCAATTCTGAGAGAAGGTCAGCTTTTTAATTTTTCAAGGAAGGCAGAGTTTGGAAAGACTATATCTTTTGAATATAGAACATGTATTGGAAAATTATAATCCAGTTTTTTTTTTTTCATTCTAAAATTTCATTCTGCATGACAAGCACATGCAAGTTACTTAATACTTTAATGATATAATCAGTATATATGATGGATATTAAAATGAAGATGTAAGGAAAGAATGTGATCTGATATATATACATATGAAATTTATGTAATTGCTTTAGTTTTGTGTTGACTTGAAGAACCTCCGAATAGTCCATCTGAAAAATATATGATATTGGACAAGGTATTAGAAGCTGAAGGGGTAACAAAAGATAAGAAAGAATTATTCAAATATTTTTATTTCTAAACCAGTATCTAAAATTTAAGGGTGTAACTTTTGGAAGTAATCTACAGTGTATTTCTTCTAAACAAAGTTTTTTGTTATGGTCTATATGATAAATTTGGAAACTGCAAAGCCTAATCATTTCCTTGAGAACAAAGCACACATTTTGGAAAATCTCTCTGCAGTACATTATCGATAAATAATCAGGTTCTGTATCAATATATCAAGGAATAGCTGACCTCCTCTCAATACAAGTGACTATCTCAGCTACAGGAAGTAATCAGTTAAGACTAAGACACTTATTTTCCCCGTACTCTTAGACTAGGACCTTCTTAATGATAGAAATCAACTTCTGTGGACATGGGAAAAAGTATTATATGGTATAAAGGTGTAAATCCCGAGTTCAACCTTGTGTACATGACATTTTTTACCAAGAATTGATAAACAAATATCTCACTTTTATGGTTTTAATTTATATACCTTGCTCTTATAAATTGTTAAGAATGCTTGAATTGATTACAAATTGAGTAATACACTGTAGATATTTAAAATTTAAGGGCATTTTATTTTACTGCATAAAAATATCAAAGTTATCTAGTAAAACTCTTTAGTGTGCGAAGTAAAGATGATCCTGTATAGCTCATTTTAGTGCAGGTAATATCCTAAATTAAATTTCAAATAGTTGTGTTTTACTTAGAAATGAAAATAGAAATGATTTTATTTAATTAGTGAAGAAGACTTATTTTTCATGCAAGAAATAAACAATGAATTTTTTTTCCTTAAAGGTTTAGAGATTATACTCATAAGAATCTAAGATTTGTGTGTGTGTGTGTGTGTTTTTCAGAATCGGAGAAAAAAGCTGAGATTGGTAAATTAATGTAGCATTAGTTGATGCAAGAGATACCAAGGGTAGTATTGACTATATATGTCTATTTAGTTCTGTCAATGTACCTAACACCCTGACAACATATAATTTTTTTATGCTTATAGCTTTTTAATTTTTGATTTCCTACATTGAACCTGTGTGACTACATTCTCAAAGAGAAAGATTTGAAAAATTGTTAATATCGTACTACATTTAAAATCATTCATTTTGTTAATCACATTGAATAAACACAAAAAACAATAACATAAACAAACCATGCATAACACAATTCCTATTGTTCAAATATCATACCATAATTCATATTTATATAAATTGTTATATTTAATCATAAGCACTTGTGCATTTCACTGGCATTAAATTGATTAACTTTGCAAGGAAAATATAGAGTAGAGTTCATTAATTCAGAGAAATGTACACATGGAAAAAATTGTTCAAAGTAAGTATATAAGCAGTTTCTGACATACTTGTTTTCTACAGATCGTCTTGCATCTAGTGGCGCTTTGTTGGCCTCTGGTTCTGGGTGGGCAATCGGAGCCTTTGGTTCTTCCTGCTTCTTCTCTGGCCTTCTGCTATCTTCTACTTTAACTGCTTCATTTGCCCTATTTATAAGAGTTATCAGAATTGAAATTCAAGCTTTAAATGCCTTGATCAAATACCTAGTTATATGCATATTTTAACTCTTGGAAAAAGAAGTAAGTTTGACATACAGTATGTGCTGTATTCCCACATTTACCTTGACTCCTGCCACTGCTTCTCTAACAGAGCTTTCTGCTCCTCCTGAATTTTCTGGGCAGCTTTTCTCCTTGCTTCCTTCTCTTCTTCTTCCTGCTGAATTCTTAGCTGTTCAGCTGTCTTCTTCCTTCGTTCATATTCTACCTTCTGGCGATTAAGTTCCTATCAAACAATTCATATCTATATTGCCAATGGTGCCAATACAGGGTTAATCTTAACTAGCCTGAATTACAAAAAAATCCATTCATTCTTTCTAATCTCTTTATTTCTGTACAAAGAATATTCTTTTTATTATATGAGAAAATGATATCTTTGCTACTTTTGAAGTACACATTTATAGGCATATGGGTAGTTTTCTAATGGAACTCTTTCAAAATGATCCCTACACTGTCAAAGCTGTGATCCATGCAACAACATACAGATGGCTTGAAAAAAAGGAGAAAAACTATTCAACAGGATTACTGAATGCTATAAAAAAAGAAAATGAGAAAGGTTTCTGCAGAAAGTTGGACTACATAAAAAGATCAAGAACTGTCTTAAGCATTACCTGGGCTATCATTTGCAGCTGTATATACTATACTTCCCAATGTAATTAAATATATGGTATAAGGGCCAGTTTTTTGATAAGAAACGGGTATCTTCTGTGATCAAATAATAGACATAGAAACTTGAATTAAATCAAACTAACCCTTGAAAAATCATTTTCTGAAAATGCCTGGTCACTGGTGCTAATTGGCATTCTAGGAGTTACAGGGGTCAAAGGTGACTGAGGTGATAGCTCCCCTGGGGGTGGGGAGAGTTCAGTTGGAGGATACCCTGGGGTGGGGGTCTTAGGTGAGAACTGATCGGTATTTGGTCCACTGTAAGCTGTATTTATAGGAGGAGGACGAGATTCGAGCCCTCGTCTTGGTGGGTCTATTTCTGGACCATTAGCCATGACCCCTTTATAAGCTGATGAATCGCCATGCTGCCAGTGGCTTAACGCCTAAACAGGGCCAAAAACATGCAGTTAAATGTACACTCTCACATATAACAATGATTTGTGTGCAGCTATCGCAAGAATTACAAGTAACCTCTATCTACATGTATATTTCAGCCTATCTTACAAAAAAAAAAAACTTAAGAAAAAAATATTATTCATAGCTTTTAATATAATAAAATTGACTATTCAGATGTCTTCACTTTGAGCTAAAAATACCTAACATAATTTAAAAACCCTATGAAGCATTCCTTATCTTAGCTGAGAGATATTTAGTGTAATATGTTTCTTGTGATAAATTTCTTCCTGTATAGATAACACATAAATTTTCATTCTATATATCAATACACTGTACACATATTTTATCTGGATAAATAAACAAATAATACACAAGCAAGAACAAAAGATGCCATTTCTGGATATAGAGAAATATAATTTTGTAATAGAAAGAGAGAGTCCTTGCGATAACTGCATATCAAACCATGCAATACATTTCAATGAAAATAAAAAACAAAGCAGAAAGATCTAGTACACATAAAATATTTACTGACCACAAATTTCTACATTTACAAATTTTTTACATGTGTGCTTGACAATGTAGAATGTGGATTCTTTTATTGCTTTTCCTCAGTTTACGCTTTATCAGAAATGGTAAGTGTTGCCATCTTCTTTGTGGTCAGCAATATCAAACAAAGATCATCTAGAGTACTATTTTGTCTCAAACAACACTGAATGACAAAGATTCTTTCATCTACATAAACTCATCAGTACCTTTTTTGCTAACAGTTAATAATTTTTTTTTAAATAAAAAATTTTGTGTTACTGAAGATGTACTTTACAATACTCCTACATAAAAGACAATAAAATTCCCAGTTTAGACTAGTAATAATGATAAACAGTACCTACCTCTGACACATTAGGAGACCAGCCAATCTTGTCCAAACTATCTGTGGTGCTGTAACCCGAGTCATTACTTAACACAGTATGTCTCTTCCATTTCTCTTGAGAAGGATCTGTCATAAATTCCTCTGTAGGTCTGTATAACAATATCAAGAAAACAAGAAATTAACATCAAACACGAAAAAAAACAATTGTGATACTCTTTTCTCATTTTTTTCTCATTTACTATGACAATATTGTGAGGCCGTACATAGAATTTTGAGGAGGCATGGATTTGCGGACCAGTTTCTTCATTTCTGCATCGTTGTCTCTCTTCTGTTCCTCCTTTATAGCCTCTATCTGAAGGAGCTTCATGATGTGACGTTTACCTTTGATACACACCTGTAAATAATCAATTACAGTACTTCAGTGTTAAATATGTAATCAACATCTTAATTACATGTTAACAGCATATGAGACTTGTTTAACCCCCCCCCAAAAAAAAAAACAAAAAAAACAAAACAATAATTCTTTTTTTTTTTTAAGATTGAATTATTTAAATGTACGATTCACTAAAAATCTTTAAAATTTTCGGTCATTTGGGACACATAAAAGTATTTCCTATGCTATGGGATGATTATGGGGATAGTTCACTAACATGGGCTGGGGGCTAATCATGGGGATAGTGAACATAGATAGGCTGAGGGTAAATTAATAATGGGGATAGTACACTAACATGGACCTGGGGCTAATAAGGGGGTAGTATGTTTACATGAGCTGTGGACTAATAATGGAGGTAGTAAAACTTACATGGGCTTGGGGCTAATAATGGGGGTAGTACACTTACATGGGCTGGGGGCATGGTCAGTGGGTTGTGGTCCAGTATCATCTCTTCTAATGTCTCTATCTTACGAAATGCAGTTGGTATAGTTGAAATCTTGTTGCTTGAAAAATCTAACTTCCGTAAATGTAATTTACTTAATTCTGGAAGAAGAGAAATAGATCATTTTAACTTGAGGACGAGAAATAAATCATAAATTTTTGTTCTTATGTGAGCATTCAAATTGTCGATTTTAAATCATGTGTGACATAATATAATAACCATAATTATTACCTTGAACTAGAGAGTTTCTTAATAATTTTTGTGAAGAATTGTTCAAAAAGTATAAATATCGTTAGATTCATTATCACTTACCCAAAGGTAACTCTATTAACAGATTACGTCTAACATTTAGACACTGCAAGGATTTGAGATCCCCAATCTGAGATGGCAAGTGAGATATTTCATTGCAGCTGACATCCTAAAAAGTCCAAGTTTTATCATAAATAATGTGAAATCATTGCACACACTCTTACATTGATCAGCTGATTGATAAACTTCACAGCAATAACCATCATTATCAATAACCTGAAATGCTTCAATGGCATCAAACATGAAAAATATAATTTCACAATTTCTTTAAATTAAATATAGAATTAAACATTTTTTCCAAAAATAGTTGTGGAACCTTACAAAATGGTCCAAAAGGAATGTGATATGAAATTAACTATACACCTCAAAGTAAACAAAAAACACATGCATCTTTTTTTTCCCCTAATGTTCTAGTTAAGAGAAAGAAATTAATGCCTCATTTTTGACAGTTGAAGAACTTTGAAGGACATGTAATTTGAACATCATGAGTTATCCCCCTTACACTGTTATACAATCTTACAAAGAATGAGTGCACTTAAGTACGTCATTTGGAACCTTTTCGGCTACCCATTTAAAGCTTAACATTACAAAATATCGCTAAATTAATCTATGATTAAGTATATGCTTTTGATATTTATTTCTAGAATTTTTTGTCAAACATATTTCTATAATTACAGAAAATGTAATTAAAAAGAACATGTAAAAGCCTTAAATTCCGGAAATTTGGACGGGACCACTTTCGAATATAAGATATTCACAAATAGGTGGAGACATTTAAACCGCATGGTTGTGGAATGTAAACATTAGCACATATGACTTTTTTCGCACTACAAATTGAATCGAAGAAGAGAGAAAGAGAGAGAGATCGTGTTGATTTTATGGTGCACAATTATTAAATGATTCTAATGTAAGGGATGGGATAGATGTCTCGCTCGGTAGACCGTTATACAAAGGCGACATAAGCTTATACATGTACTTACTAATGACACTGTCAATACCAGAATTCTTTCAAAACACGTGCACCCCTAATGAAAAGCATAATGTTACATGTAAATAAGAGACACATTATCTTCAAACCCTATTAAAATTTGCGCAAAAATCTCCCATAGTTTGAAGTTGGAAGTACGAAAGATAATGTCACAACAGAGACTTAAACACAATGAAATTTTCAATGAAAGCGTTAGCGTATCGAACAGCAGAAGGTCACGTGAGAAAGGTGATTATAATATCAATCGTTGTTGCTCAGTGACCGGTTAATTTAGTAGCTATCTCGACCCAAGTTTGGGGACATTTTTTTGAAAATTAGATATGAGCCGCAACTTGGCCAACATTATCCTTTGGATATGTATAAGTTTAAGTTAAAATAAATATTTTGTGCAAGTAAGAAAAATGGCCAAGTTGCGGCTCGATGTAAACAAAGTCGTTCAAAACTGGTATGCATATGAATAACAATAGAAATGAGACAAAACTGTTAGACCCCCGTCTCAAAAGCTAGTTTCGCTCTGCATTAGTTGATACTTTCATGTAATATAATATACCAAAACCTGCTTTTAAGATATTGTTTAATACCTATAAAAAATTAATTTAATGAATTTTAGAATTTTATTTTTGCGCAAAACATCGGGATCCAACTCTCGTAGCTTAAGTGCACTCATTCTTTACTCTTGAGCTTTGATAGTTTACCATAAATTAAATAAAAATTTCAATAGCTAGAACAATTTCACTTCTCCATTAAAAGGCTACTTACAATTTCCATAAGCCGTTTAAGCTCCCCAATTTCTTCTGGCAATGAGACCAATTTGTTGTGACTGGCAAGAAACACTTCTAAAGCTTGTAAACATTTAATGAATGGGGGTATGACTGTCAGCTGATTCCGACTGAAAAAAAAAATGGTCAGTGATTCAATCAATTATAAGGTTTATTTCCTACACATTTATCTGATTCACATACATGTATATATTTAGTCTATAATAATATTTATTTCTTTAGCATATACACATTCTTGAAATCCTCCAAATAAATTCAAAAGTCAGGTTCTGCCACAGAAAAATATATGGACAGACTTTCTCATTACCATGTCCCCTCCACATTTCAATATTAAATCTGTATATTTCATGTCAGTAAACCTGCAACCCCCAATATGTTTCATTTCTTGTGACCAGTGATTATGCTATCTCTAACATAACAGACCAGATGTGTAGAATATTACCATTATGTCAAAATACTCGTACTTTAAAAAAGTATCACCCAACATAATTTTAGCTTTATATATACATGTGCTTATTTATCTCAGATTGTGGTAACCAAAGCAATAAATACAAATCCTCATTTTATTAAAACTTATCAAATTGAAACTTTGAATTGTACCTGAGACAAAGGTGAGTGAGATTCTGCAGCTGTAACAAGGCTTCAGGAACAAACTTAATAGCATTGTGGTAACAGTTTAAACATTCTGATGAACGATACTCAAATATTTCGGCAGGAATTTCGGTGAACCTGTTCTTGGAAAGATCTGTAACAAAATAGAAACAATTCGTTTATTAAATAAATACTTAATAGAACTTATTCATTTTCCTACTGCTTAGTCTGACATTTACTTTTAAGTCTCTAAAGCATGAAGATCTTACTGACTTTTGGTATGTTAAGACTTACAGGTATATTATTATACATATTACAATGTACCATATAAGCATTTTATTTGCAATAGCTTCTTTAGTTACAATTTTAAAATTGCTTAAATTACCTCTTGCTAAAAATAAATTACCAATTTTTAAGGAGAAATCACTAAATTTGTGTCTCGCTAAAATTTCCACTTATATGGTATAATTCTATCAAACTGCAAAGAATAGAATTATGCCTTAGAGGAGGCTCATGGACCACAATTCTGGCCTGAGTCGTCAGAATTTCCCTTAAACCTTCCAATGAAGATACATTCTATTTCCACTTTCATGACTATGGAAGAGCTATACTCCTTTGTAAAAAAGTTGGAAATGTAAAAAATCTCCTGGGATTTCAGGGACAACTGTAACATACACATTTACATAATGATAATATGTTGATGGCGATGAACAAATCCTAACAAAATGAGATATTTTATTGCTGTGGACTTTTTATACATCAAGAGTAGGATTTGCATTCATGATATCAATTTAATAAATCTATATCTAATTGTTGATCTTATGTATCTATTTATTGTATAAAAATGGTATATGTAATATTAAGAGTACGAGTTTCCACTGTATCAGAGAAAGAGAGTGGGGCTTAAGGCAAGAGCTAAAGCTCAAGCCACACCCCACATTATATCTCCAATACTGTAGGAAACAAGTATTCTATAGGACTTGTGACATGCTCTTTCTTATGACCTGACTGCATGCTTTAGCTTAAAGTTTCTTTAATTATGTTTACTAAACTTGTATATTCCTTAAATTTAATGATCACACACATAATGTCATGGCTGATCATGAATATACCCCCCAGTGAATATGATTTTCCATTTTTGGGGTGGGGGGGGGTCAAAGAAAATTATTTGTGAACTGCCTCACTCTGTCTTTCTAAATTTTTGTTAAATCCAGCCCAAGTAACTTAATATATATACCGGTATGTTGTAAAATTGTATCCGAAACTGGCCTTGAGTTAATATATAAAAACAGCTCTACATCATGCAATTTGAATGATTCTTTATAGTTCTTATGTCTATCTCATTTAAGATATCCAATGTTTCCGTTAACGCATATTTCTGCATATTTTACACTTAAAAATACTTTTTACCCCTTAAACATCACCTAAAGGTTCATCACAACGCAGAAAAAAAAGGAAAACAAAATTTAAAAATCCGTAAAATGTGACAGTGTACAGTTAAATAAAAGAAGTATATCAATTATATCTATTTTCATTTTTTTTTTTTTTTTAGCATTAAATTATGATTTTAGAAGGCAGAGCTAATTAAGAACTGAAAGCCAAACCAGAACATATTTTGAACCTCAAAAAATCTTTTTGACTCCCAAAAGTTTACTTCAAAGGGTCATAATCACCCTTGGTTTTAAAAGTTAGCAGAAATGGGATATTGATACAATAGCCAATTAAATTTGCTTATAGCAAAGTCATAAAACATACAAGTGACATCATTTATGTATATTGTTAAAGACTCTCTATCCCAAAGAAGGAAACTTGTAAGATTGAAGGCTGTTGAAAATAATAAAAGGGCATTTTGGTGTTGTTATTCATATGGCTTTCTCAGCATCAAAATAAGGTACATGTATCTGGTCTGATAAAACTTGGACCAGTCTAACAGAACAATTGACTTTGTCATAGCAAATGTCTGACAGCGATTAAAAAATTTCGACAAGTCTGCCTACCCAAAGTTTAGTATCTAATCTCACATTTTTTTCATGGATATTGCTGAAAATAGTGTTTAAACAATTTTTGCTAATATTTGCAATTATCATGATGCCACTTTGATGCCCTGAGATGTCACTGAGAAGACATTTCAATTATATAGAGCGGTTTTTAAGAGGCATTTCTAAGTTAAAAGTGAATAGGTATCCAGTATTGCAGAACTTATTACGTTCGTCCCAATGGTTACATCATTAACAAATTATAGATTTTATACAAAAATAACCAGAATTTGGGAACATTTGCCTTACAAATATCCAATACCTCTTAAAAATAAGTTGTTTTTTTAATTGGCAATACACAGAATCTAAACAAAGCTATATAATTAATTCGAGCTATATAGATAAGCTGAATCAAACGATTGTGCCGGACATAGTGAAATATAATCATAACATTAGTCATCACTGGAGCTCATTGTTCAGTGTTTACCATTACATAGTTGAGGCCAAGACATTGAACTAACTTATTTCACATATTAATGTAAAATATACATATAACAAAATATTAAATCGTTGACTACATGTACAAATAACTATAAACATCTACTTTTCTTTTTTTCAGTTTGACACTTGCCTATGGAGACGGTGTCGACAAGATCATATTTTCCTGCTATTTTTGGATATTCTTTCAGTTTACGACCACAAAGAATAACTTCACCAGTGTGTTGAGCATCATCGAATATACGATCCAGAGGTCTAGATACTGTATTTGCTGATCCTCCGGTAAAAGTACTCGCCATTATACTTCCTAAACTGGTACCATGATGAATCTCAACTGGCTTCCATTTTTTCTGTTATCATTTGCACATGCGCAGAGGAGGTGATGATGGATGCGTAATTAATTTGTCCTATACTTATTCG
The DNA here is from genome assembly GCA_003671525.1 of Saccostrea glomerata. Lineage (NCBI taxonomy): Eukaryota > Metazoa > Mollusca > Bivalvia > Ostreida > Ostreidae > Saccostrea > Saccostrea glomerata. The sequence goes on from PRKT01000049.1 coordinate 1,973,403, forward strand.
TAGCGAAAAATATTTTTAGCTTCATTAGTTAAAACATCATGTTTAATCTGAATTTATTTTGTTATCTTGTTATAGAAAAAAATAGGCAATGATGAAAATAATATCATATTCATTACTGGTTTTGCAATCACATTTATGTCTTATGATCGAATAATTATACGAACGTATTTCAATTACCTGCGATCCCTTTTACTAGAAAAACGGAGCAAGTAAGTATATATTTACTGAATTAGATATATATAACAACTGAAATGAGACTGTTTCGTGTAAATCTACAATAAGTCCAGAAAATCATTAATAACCTCGGTTATTTCATTTTGTCAAACCTCTTACCCTTAGTTATTGGAGTAAATAAAAGTTGAGGGTGGAGACTGTGCCACAAACTGACAAATACAATGAATAAATGATAAGAAATTTGATGTGATCCCTTTGTTACTTAAGACCAAAAACGTAGGAAAGAAATAAGAATAATTTTTTTTATTGATACTTTAAAAAAATTGTGAATAGTTTTGTGATCTACTACTAAAATTCATAGGTGCTTGTCTGCTTTCAATACACTTAAAAATTGAAAAAAAATAATGATTATGACTCTATTTGGTCAATGAAAACCTAGCTTTAAAAAGTCATCACAGCTATAAACATACTTTAATAGTGATCACAGCGAGCTCAATTATAGATTAACGTGTAAGAACAGAGGAAATTCAGAATGAAATCACTACATACGTCAGGCAAATTTTCCTGTACAACATTCCCAGAATTTCTTCACTCCCATGGTTCCATGCAAATTTTTTTTAAAAACATACAAAAGACCAAGAATAATTGTTCTTTACCAAGACATGTTTACTTTTCTTTTCATTTTTTTTTGCACATAGCTTAAACATGTTAAAAGTAACAAAAATATTTTCAATTTACTCTTCAACATATTTCATTCAAATAATGTTGCACAATGTAGTCTCGTTTAACCAGACGCTCAGCTGTCTCCATAAATAACTATGTTATGTGAAATCACAGTCTAAACTGTGTCTCATGTGGTTCAACCTTTGAAGAGGTGGATCAATGATTTAACTTATATATTTATTAATTTTTCCATTTTGCAGAAGTTTTATTGACATGGTCATTCAGTGCAGATTTATCTTTAATACCAGAATAAAAGTCATAGTAGAGGACATTAATCTCTTAAAAAAGAGAGCTTATTCCAAAATTCTGTATACCTCCCAAGATATGCTGAAATCTATTGCAAATTTGACCCTGTTTTTGCTAAAAAAAATCCATGATTTATTAACACTTTGAAAATTTTTTTTTATTTAAGATGGTGATGTGAAACAAATAATTTACACAAGCAATTAGTAGAGTTTCTATAGCATTTATAAATTATTAGTGACTAGGATGTAGTTTAAATGAATCATGTGAGGGATGTGACCCTGTGTCCTTCATCCCCTTTTACAGTCAGAGGCATAACAAACAGATTATCAGAAAAATAAGTTTCAAACTTAAATAAGTTATTCTACACATACAAATTTTTTAATGATAAATAAAATATTTTTTATCCTACTTGGACATTGATTTCTTGGGAGTTTTATATTTCCTGGCAATATGCATTGCATTTTGGGAAATCATTATGTTACATTAGATGGAGTGCACTGACTCCAATGGAGAATTGGTGAGGAGATGGAGATATACAGCATTTTACTCATTATTTTGTGGTTTATTTAACATGGTTGATATGTCAAATTTCTATCCTAATAAACAAATTTTCACAATTTTCTCAAGACTTTGTACAATTTTTCTGGATTGAGCAAGGTTTAAATTAAATCAAACATTTTTTTTTGTCTTGGTGTATGAGCAAAAACCTTTCATGGGGTGTGATATTAGGGAGGAATGACACAAAATAACAAACAAGTTATTATTTTATTGAAAATAGTTTGGAAACATAACATGTTTAATTGAAAGCTAGTTTTAAGATTTGCAGAATCTCTAACTTGCAACCAAACCATTTTGTTTCAAATTTTGACTCAAAATATTATATATTAAATGTGTGCTGGTTAAAATCAATCTATCAAAATAGATATTATATTTCAAACATAAAGTGTTGGTGTGTTAGTTTTTAACCTTATTAGTTTTTATATTGTTATCTTGTTATCAAATTCATGTACATGCATTTATCTGCTTTAAACTTCATGTGTTTTTGATAAGAGATCATCAGTCTGACATGTATTGTGTATTTACTAACATGATACAGCTTTATCATTTCCCAAAAATGACTGCTTAAAAAAGAGGGGTAGGGCTAGGGCAGCATCATTTTACTGAAGTAAAATTAAAAAAGAAATATAGCTAAAAATGCCAAAATTAAATCCGCGCTCAAAATTTTGCTTATACCAGTACACGGTATTAAAACAGTTTATCCCCCCGTTAATATTTATTTTTAGCCCACCTGAACTTTTCTGATCACATTTTGTCATTGTCCATTAGGCCATCTGTACAACCTTTTCACATCAACTTCTCAAAAACCACTAGATTATTTTCTGCTAATGCTATTATAGCAGTGCTATAGCTATTCATAACAACATGTTCACTGAATAACATAGTTAAAAAATTGTCTGAAATATCATGTCATATATTGCTGTTTTACTTCCAGATGGAGCTGGGGGGATTTCGAGGAGGACACGAGGGTTCTGTTTTATGTGTGGATGTCTTTGAGGACATTATTGTTTCGGGTGGAGAAAACGGAGATTTGTGCCAATGGAATAGTGATGGACACTTGATTTGCAAGTACACTGAAGAAAGCACCGATTGCACCTCTGTGCTCATATCACAACTGAAAAAGGATGTCATTTATGCCGCGTTCAATGACACAGTCAAAATTTTTAATGCTGGAGAACTAACATCACCGTTGGATGCTTTCAGCTTTAATTCGGATGAAATAAACCAGATAGCTGTGGATGAAAAAGAGAAATATTTGGCTGCCAGTGATGATGCTGGAGAAATTAAGGTCATTGATTTGGGTGAGAAGAAATTGTACAAAACTCTTAAAAATAAACACACCAATATCTGTGCCTCTGTGTGTTTCAGACCTAAAAAGCCATGGGAACTCTTTACAGGAGGTTTAGACTCCAAACTGATTCATTGGGACTTTTCTCGCCATAAGTGCCTAAACATGTTTGACATGAATGAACTGAATAATCCATTTGAAACAACAGATGCGTACATGGTAAGTCCTCCCTTCGTCCATCATCTGTCCGCTAGCTCAGATGGAAAATACTTGGTGGCAGCACTGGAGAATGGCCTGATAGCAGTGTTTGACAGCACTCGAAAACACCTGAGAGAGTTGTTTAGTCTCCACACTCACACACAGGGTGTTTCTCAGGTGCATTTTATAACAGAGGACAAATTTGTTTCAGGGGGAAATGACTGTTGCATTGCATTATGGGACTTATCCAAATCCCATGATCACCCAGACCTGGTTTTACCTGCAAATGCCCATGCTGTCAATGGTACTTCTAGTGAAAACAGTATCACACCAGATCCTTTGGAAACAAAAAACCAAACAATGACTGACATTTGTCTTGTGAATAAAATTGATCACACTGGAAAAATTAATTGGATGAAACCTTTTTACAAGGAACATTGGAAGATCATAATTGGTGATGAGTCTGATAAACTGACTATCAAGACATTAGATATACTTTAACTGTGTTAAATTGTATCATAATTTTGGCCATATTTTTAGCTCACCTGAGCCGAAGGCTCAAGTGTCAGCTTTTCTGATCACAATTTGTCTGTCGTCTATCTGTCTGTCCAACTGTTCACATTTTTCACAGGGCCAATTTTAACCAAACTTGGTACAAAGCATCCTTGGATAAAGGGGAATTTAAATTGTAAAAAAAAAAAGGCCAGGTTCTCTCACAAGGGGAGATAGTCAAGAAAAGACAAAAATAGGGTGGAGTAATTAAAAAATCTTCTTCTCAAGAACCACTGGGCTAGAAAAGCTGAAACCTATGTGGAAGCATCCTGGGGTAGTGTAGATTTTAAATTGTTTAAATGATGACCCCCTGGGCTTGGGTGGGGCCACAATAGGAAATCAAAATTTTACATAGAAATATATAGGAAAAATTTTAAAATCTTCTTCTCAAGAATTACTTGGCCAGAAAAACTGAAACTTATGTGGAAGCATCCTTTGGTAGTGTAGATTCTAAATTGCTCAAACCATGACTCCCCCTGGGGGTTGGGTGGGGCCACAATAGAGAATCAAAATTTTATATAGAAATAAATAGGAAAAAAATCTTTAAAAATCTTCTTCTCAAGAATTACTTGGCCATAAAAACTGAAACTTATGTGGAAGCATCCTTTGGTAGTGTAGATTCTAAATTCCTCAAACCATGACCCCGGTGGGTTGGGTGGGGCCACAATAGGGAATCAAAATTTTACATAGAAATAAATAGGAAAGAAATCTTTAAAAATCTTCTTCTCAAGAACCACTGGGCCAAAAAAGCTGAAACTTATGTGGAAGCATCCTGGGTTAGGGTAGATTTTAATTTGTCCAAATTATGATCCATGGGGTCACAATAGGTATTACAAGGTGGAAATCTGGTTAAGAATAGCATGGTCAAAGCTTCAGGTGAGCGATGTGGCCCATGGGCCTCTTGTTGAACATTTAACACCAGGGCTTTCATATTTTACAGGTGTTTTCCTTGTAACAATTCCTTACTTGGGATACAAACAATTTTGACCTTGACCTTGAGTTTTACTTGCATTTGAGAAACTTAATCCTTTTTAAAAGCCGAGATATTGGGACATCAGTGTTTCACAAACTCATCTTGTTAAAAATGTTTTATTACAGTGCATACCAGTACTCTTGATAGTGTACCTTTCAAATGACAAATTTGTGTTGTACAATTATATCAGCAAACGTCAAGGTCAAAAGGAGAAAAAAATCTGTGACCATGGTAATTTACATAAACCATAATGCCAAGCAAAATATGTGCAAAATATCAATTCCACTCGTACGTCTTAAGGTTTTTGAGATATAAGGTATTAAAGACAGGTAAAGACTGGGTAATTTAGGCGATAAAAATGTAACATTTCTCAAAATTACAAATTATATTTCAAAATTTATTGTTAAATCTTGCCTTTTAGTTCCTGGAAGTAAATCGATTTTTAGTTACAATTAATGATTTTTTCAGTTTACAAACGTTCATGAAACTAATCTTAGAGGCTTTGTTCTAAAAGCAAAGACTGAAGAATCATTTAAATAAGTTTGTATATCGTATATCGCCCTAACTGTTAACAAACTTTTTACGCCTCGAATCCCGTCTTGCTTATATATACGTCTATATATTTCACACAGCACTCGGTGAGACTACAGCATCCACAGAATACCAGGGGTCCTGAGTCAACACATTGAATGTTGTGCGGAGGATGACCTGCATAGAATTTTCACTGGAAAGGGGGGGGGGGCTTTTATATACAGTTATAGGCCAATATGAACGTACAATTCTTGTATAGTTAATGTTTAATATTATCTTTAACCCCCACCTTCCTTTAAAAGTATCACTGGATGCTGAATTTACTGTTGATAAAAATTTATATTACTTATGGTACTAATGCGGCATACAAAGTTTTGCCGATGGTAAATTATCTATGAATATTTCCATTTCTAATTTTTCTCTCTGTGATAACTCTTTGAAAGTTATCGGAGTTAATTTCTTGATAATTCTACCGGAATGTAAATTAGGAAAGTCAATAGGTCAGGAGCTAAGGAGGCCTAATATGCACGCAAATCTCGTGCGCATCTGTCTCTGATTCTGACGCTAAGGAGGCCAAATTTGCATGAAATTTCGTGCTGCTGCCGTTGTGTTTGACGTCAGTGGGCGAGGACTATTGAAATTGGGATTGGAATCCTCGTGTAATTGAAATCTATGTCTGCATTTTTAAAGTCTAAATCTACAATTTTATTTCACAATGAAATGGAAATATAAGGAATCACTGTCTAGTTAGTATAGTATGCCAGGGACATCAACAATAGTGGGAAACATGGGATAATTTATGCATAACGGGCTTCGCCCGTTATGCAAATTATCCCATGTTTCCCACTATTGTTGATGCCCTGGCATACTTTACTAACTAGACAGTGATTCCTTAAATATACCAGAGTGTGGGAGGCATTGTGACAGGATTCCAAGTCTAATAAGCTGTTTAAAAATATTTCAAAGGAGGAATATTATACCATAGACGGATCCAGGAATTGAAGTTAAGGGGTGGGGGGAAAGTAGACCGGGTCTCCGAGGTCTGCCTTTGGATCCCAGTGGACTGGTGAGGGGCCCAATCGGGCGAAGCCGGCGGCAGTCCTGGATTCTAGAGATTTGTGAAGGGTGAAAATGAGGTAGATATTTCTAAGTTTATGTTTTTTTTTTTGGCGAGAGTCTGATTTACGCAAACTTTGACAATTTTAGAGGGGTTGCTCGCCGGATGCGCCCCTTTATATATTAGCCGCTGCCTAGATCAAAGATTCGGTTATAATTAATGGAAAAGAAAACGTCTTAAAATTACCCAAAGAAATAAAGAGAAAGAAAAATACAGACTGGTAGTCGATCACCCAAATACAAGAAAATTGATTAAAATGACTAATATTGAACTTACATTTTTAAAAATAGTTTGGCAGTATCAAAGACAAGTGAAAAAATAACTTTATAGTATTTGTGGTGTTGTAACGATGAATTGTTTGTTATCTGAGCAGATAAAAAAAGGCAAATTGCCTATATGGCCGGAGGATCCGGGAGGGGAGGGGGGCACGGGGAACGTGACACAATACTTTTGACGACATATACATGTAGTACTCAGTATGTGGATACTTTTAAAAAAAAATCCAAGGAACTTTAGGAAAATTTGAAATCACAAGATTTGGCCAAAATCAATAGCTTAAAAACTTACGACTTTCAATAAAAATGGAACTCGTAAATTTACTTATACCTTGTCATTGATCATAAGCAAAATTGTTATGCTATAAAACATTCGGATTGTAAACATATGTACCCTGAAGTTGACATAAAAAAGATGCTCGAGTTTCTGATCGACAATATTTTTGTGGTTTTTTGGAGACCAGGACTTCCAACGATCTATTGGAATTTCCATTGGTACCAATTGCGCCTGTAGATTCTAAATTCCTCAAACCGTGACCCCGGTGGGTTGGGTGAGGCCACAATAGGGAATCAAAATTTTACATAGAAATAAATAGGAAAGAAATCTTTAAAAATCTTCTTCTCAAGAACCACTGGGCCAAAAAAGCTGAAACTTATGTGGAAGCATCCTGGGTTAGGGTAGATTTTAATTTGTCCAAATTATTATCCATGGGGTCACAATAGGTATTACAAGGAGGAAATCTGGTTAAGAATAGCATGGTCAAAGCTTCTCAGGTGAGCGATGTGGCCCATGGGCCTCTTTTTGAACATTTAACACCAGGGCTTTCATATTTTACAGGTGTGTTCCTTGTAACAATTCCTTACTTGGGATACTTACAATTTTGACCTTGACCTTGAGTTTTACTTGCATTTGAGAAACTTAATCCTTTTTAAAAGCTGAGATATTGGGACATCAGTGTTTCACAAACTCATCTTGTTAAAAATGTTTTATTACAGTGCATACCAGTACTCTTGATAGTGTACCTTTCAAATGACAAATTTGTGTTGTACAATTATATCAGCAAAAGTCAAGGTCAAAAGGAGAAAAAAAATCTGTGACCATGGTAATTTACATAAACCATAATGCCAAGCAAAATATGTGCAAAATATCAATTCCACTCGTACGTCTTAAGGTTTTTGAGATATAAGGTATTAAAGACAGGTAAAGACTGGGTAATTTAGGCGATAAAAATGTAACATTTCTCAAAATTACAAGTTATATTTAAAATTTATTGTTAAATCTTGCCTTTTAGTTCCTGGAAGTAAATCGATTTTTAGTTACAATTAATGATTTTTTCAGTTTACAACACGTTCATGCAACTAATCTTAGAGGCTTTGTTCTAAAAGCAAAGACTGAAGAATAATTTAAATAAGTTTGTATATCGTATATCGCCCTAACTGTTAACAAACTTTTTACGCCTCGAATCCCGTCTTGCTAATATATACGTCTATATATTTCACACAGCACTCGGTGAGACTACACCATCCACAGAATACCAGGGGTCCTGAGTCAACACAGTGCGGAGGATGACCTGCATAGAATTTTCACTGGAAAGGGGGGGGGGCTTTTATATAGTTATAGGCCAATATAAACGTACAATTCTTGTATAGTTAATATTTATTATTATCTTTAACCCCCACCTTCCTTTAAAAGTATCACTGGATGCTGAATTTACTGTTGATAAAAATTTATATTACTTATGGTACTAATGCGGCATACAAAGTTTTGCCGATGGTAAATTATCTATGAATATTTCCATTTCTAATTTTTCTCTCTGTGATAACTCTTTGAAAGTTATCGGAGTTAATTTCTTGATAATTCTACCGGAATGTAAATTAGGAAAGTCAATAGGTCAGGAGCTAAGGAGGCCTAATATGCACGCAAATCTCGTGCGCATCTGTCTCTGATTCTGACGCTAAGGAGGCCAAATTTGCATGAAATTTCGTGCTGCTGCCGTTGTGTTTGACGTCAGTGGGCGAGGACTATTGAAATTGGGATTGGAATCCTCGTGTAATTGAAATCTATGTCTGCATTTTTAAAGTCTAAATCTACAATTTTATTTCACAATGAAATGGAAATATAAGGAATCACTGTCTAGTTAGTATAGTATGCCAGGGACATCAACAATAGTGGGAAACATGGGATAATTTATGCATAACGGGCTTCGCCCGTTATGCAAATTATCCCATGTTTCCCACTATTGTTGATGCCCTGGCATACTATACTAACTAGACAGTGATTCCTTAAATATACCAGAGTGTGGGAGGCATTGTGACAGGATTCCAAGTCTAATAAGCTGTTTAAAAATATTTCAAAGGAGGAATATTATACCATAGACGGATCCAGGAATTGAAGTTAAGGGGTGGGGGGAAAGTAGACCGGGGTCTCCGAGGTCTGCCTTTGGATCCCAGTGGACTGGTGAGGGGCCCAATCTGGCGAAGCCGGCGGCAGTCCTGGATTCTAGAGATTTGTGAAGGGTGAAAATGAGGTAGATATTTCTAAGTTTATGTTTTTTTTTTGGCGAGAGTCTGATTTACGCAAACTTTGACAATTTTAGAGGGGTTGCTCGCCGGATGCGCCCCTTTATATATTAGCCGCTGCCTAGATCAAAGATTCGGTTATAATTAATGGAAAAGAAAACGTCTTAAAATTACCCAAAGAAATAAAGAGAAAGAAAAATACAGACTGGTAGTCGATCACCCAAATACAAGAAAATTGATTAAAATGACTAATATTGAACTTACATTTTTAAAAATAGTTTGGCAGTATCAAAGACAAGTGAAAAAATAACTTTATAGTATTTGTGGTGTTGTAACGATGAATTGTTTGTTATCTGAGCAGATAAAAAAAGGCAAATTGCCTATATGGCCGGAGGATCCGGGAGGGGAGGGGGGCACGGGGAACGTGACACAATACTTTTGACGACATATACATGTAGTACTCAGTATGTGGATACTTTTAAAAAAAAATCCAAGGAACTTTAGGAAAATTTGAAATCACAAGATTTGGCCAAAATCAATAGCTTAAAAACTTACGACTTTCAATAAAAATGGAACTCGTAAATTTACTTATACCTTGTCATTGATCATAAGCAAAATTGTTATGCTATAAAACATTCGGATTGTAAACATATGTACCCTGAAGTTGACATAAAAAAGATGCTCGAGTTTCTGATCGACAATATTTTTGTGGTTTTTTGGAGACCAGGACTTCCAACGATCTATTGGAATTTCCATTGGTACCAATTGCGCCCCGTTATTAGCAGACCTATTTTTGTATTCATATGAAGCAGAATTTGTCCAAAATCTTATACTAGTACGTGTAAAGAAGAAAACACTTAAGCTTGCTGTTACCTTCAACTCGACTTTTAGATACATGCAGTATATCGACGACGTATTTTCAATCAACAATGGTTATTTCCATACTTATGTCGATACGATAAATCCCAGTGAGTTTGAGATAAAAGATACCACAGAGTCCGATACATCTGTTTCATATGTGGATATTTTACTTGAAAAAGTCGATAATAGTAATCTAACAACCAGCTCTATGATAAACTTGATGACTTGAACTTTTCAATCGTCAACCTCCCTTAATTACTTATGCAGCAATATACCTTCATAACCTGCATACGGGGTTTACATCTCTCAAATGATTCGATACGCAAAAGCATGCTCTACGTATGCTCTAAGTGTGAACAATTTCTTAAACGAGGTAAATCATAGACAAACAAGTTGATGAAACAAGAATATCAGCACTCAGCAGTCTCGTTTAAAGTCCCCATGCATTTCGTAAGTTCTTTGGTCGCTATGTACAATGACCTTGCATTGTCAGCAAATGTAATTTATCATTGAGTCAAATTATGCTGACTGATGTTTTTCATACTAATTGTTAGGGCCATTATTTACACTGATTTGTCGACGGATTTTTCTATTTATTATTTCCCGATCATGACAAGGACCACACGGCGGTTGTAACCGGTCGACAGGGGATGCTCACTCCTCCATGTTACCTGATCCCCCTCTGGTGTTTTGGAGGTCCATGTTTGCTTGGCTCCTAATTTGTATTGTTTTATGGACTTTTGAGTTTGAATACCGTTCGGTATCTCCATATATTTCATGCATAGTTTAGGAAATTTAGCTAGTATTTGCTCGTGCCCCCCTCAATAAAATTTTAAGACCTGTTTTTTGCTTGTCAGTGGATTTTTGGTGGTTGATAGTGCATGAAAATATATGGCTGTGCCCCCTCCTTGAAATTGTCTGCCCATATTTGTAAGCGCGTGATTTTTTTTCATCGTTCCCTTGTTGCTTCCCACCGGCCTGTAATACCAATGTTCAAATTATGTAATATAAATAAAATAGTGCCATTAATTGGTCTCCATTGACATTATTGAAAATTTTAAATTAATATCCTTTGTATGACAATCTTTCAGGGTATCATTAGTATTTAATGATGCCATTGGCATTTGGGGTCAGTGTTGAGTGATATATTATTATAGGCCTATATGCCAAAGATGAACTACTAGTCTGGTAGAAAACTGAACCCGCCCAGTGCCACCGATCCCGATGTAATTAACAAATATTACAATCTTTTATGTTCGGAATATATAATCACGATAATAAAATACTCAAAAAGGAGTATTGTTTCATATAAGTTTTTGTTAATGATTGTATGGATTAAAACTGTGATGAAAGTGACTTCAATGAAACAACCAATCTTTACACATCGGGGTCGGGATTGGCCTCTGCATTGTGCGTCGTCTGAAACAAAAAACGGCATGCACGCAAAGGTCCTTAAGTCGGTAAGATTATCATAGACATAGTCATAGGTTCCTCCTTTTTGATTAAGAACGATCTTTTGTCTTTAATTCATTGCTTATGAATGCACTGTTTTAACAAGCCATTTTAGTCCAAAAAGAATAAACGAAATGATTAACCACACCGTCCAAAAGTTAAGTCCCTTGGTCGTCATCTTTGAGGGAAATTACTTCTTAATAAAGTAGCGTTTGAATAAACTTTTGGTTCATATCTCTGTCATTTGACATAGAAATTGTTTGCATTTTGTATGTTGGTTGTTCATTGAGAAGGGGGGGGGGCTTTCACTCGTAATTAAATTTAAACACAATGAATTACTGTGTCAAGGGACACAATTCAAATTACTTTTTGTAACTTAATTCCTGTTTATCCCTGCATCTGTCCATATCAAATTTTCCCAGTGTTTCAAAATCGGACCAAATTTACGATCGATTATCAAATCGAATCGCTAGCATACAATTGATAATATTAATCCATAATTTGAACTTTGTACAAAGTTATAACCATGAAATTTTCAAATTCAGATATTATTGGAAATGAAAATAGTATATGAAAGAAGAAGGTATATGGTAAAGTTTTAGCTTTTTTGTGCCCTAGAAATTTAATTTTTCATAAAGTTTTGAAACTGGCTCAAATATTAGTTGAGTTAATGACTGTGATACATGTAAATCAGGAAAGAATATGGCATAAGGGAGTACCATTTCGGAAATATGATGCCATTTGTTTAATGCATTTCTCTATTTTAAACAGAAAAGCCTCAAAATGCCCATTTCAAGGGTATTTTTCCTTCAGATAATAGGGTCTAAAGCAGTTGCCCACTTTAATTTTTGAATATATTGCATAAAATTCAATAAGGAATCACATATCTAAAAATTTTTGTGGGCGATGCCTGTGGACAACATTATCTGAAGGAAAATTCCATTGAAAATTGGTGTTTTCTGCAACTTTTAAGAAAATGCAGGAAAATGCACATGTTTATGACATCGAAATTAGCATTTAGAAATGCAAGTGAGAAAAAGGATTCGTATGATTTTTAGCTCACCTGAGCCAAAGGCTCAAGTGAGCTTTTCTGATCAAAATTTGTCCATTGTCTGTCGTTGTTGTCATCCTTGTTAACTTTTCACATTTTCATCTTCTTTTCAAGAACCACTGGGCCAATTTCAACCAAACTTGCTACAAAGTATCCCTGGGTAAAGGGATTCAAATTTGTTCAAATGAAGGGCCACACCCTTTTCCAAGGGGAGAAAATTATGAATTATAGGAAAATTAATGGCATTTTTAAAAAATCTTCTTCTCAAGAACCGCTGGGCCAGGAAAGATGAAACTCAATGTGGAATCATCCTCAGGTAGTGTAGATTTAAGTGTTTTCAAATCATGACCCCCGGGGCTAGGGTGGAGCCAAAATGGCCGAATCAAAGTTTTACATAGGAATATATAGGAAAAATCTTTAAAAATATTCTTCTCAAGAACCATTGAGACGGAAAAGATGAAACTCATGTGGAATCATCCTCAGGTAGTGAAGATTCTAGTTTGTTCAAATCATGACCCCCTGGGGGGTTAAAATTCAAGCCCCCCCCCCCCCCCCCTCCCCCCCCCCCCCCCCAAGTTTAGGTAAACTTTTTCTCAGTGTCATCTACTTTTAGTAGCATTTCTAATACTATATTTTCGGTACATCACGTATAGTGGGGGGGCCAACCAGGCTTTCAATTAACAATTCCTATAGTATAAGTAAGGTTGAAAAAAAAGGGGGGCCAGGCCCCCCTGTTGCTACGCCCCTTCATTAAATATATTTATATTGAAACCGTACCTTACTCTTACCGGTATTCCCTCAAAGAGCCGGAACAGAACTCAGGAATAACTCAATTTTTATCAGAACAGCCAAGATACGGAACAATTTAACTTGCCTAAAAACATAGTAACAGCACCTTAAATTAACTCATTTAAAAATAGACTTGACAAATACTGGATAAATCAAGAGCAATTATACAATGACTTCAAAATAACAATATCTGGAAGTGGAGAAGAATTCGGTGTCGAGTCTGAAAAAGAGGTACCAACCAGTTCCTGAATTGGAAAATAGACCTAAGAAAACCTAAGTATATAAGTATGCCATATGAATTAATTTATTAAAATTTTTGAAATTAAATTTCAACTTCCTGTTTATCCCTGTTTCTGTCCATTCAAAATCTGTGTACATTCACAAGACGGCATATATTCACATCAGAGAGGGGTTTTTACACAAGTAAGCATTATGGTTCACATACTCTTTTTTGTTGTTGCCGTTTTTGTACTCAATTCAATACTTAAAGCATGATGTTTTTTTGTTTTTTTTTTTAAATTACCTTCTGTCAACCACAAAATTAGATACCTAAAGAACCAATATTTTCTACTAAAAAGTACGTAATAGACCAGTATACAGCAACTCAATTTCAGGCACCTCTTCTAAAACACATATTCTATTAAATTATCACTCATTGCTCTACTTTTACAAGATACAGTTTGATTTGTAATGTGTTCTCTTCTGATACTGGATCCCTCAGTTACTTCACTGAGATCGAGACTCAAAATACTGTATACTGAATGTATTATATTTAGCGTGTATGATATTTGGTGGAAATTGACTTTTGAATAAGTTAGCGTAGTTTTGATTCAGCGCATTTTTTCATAGTTTTTATTTATGTGTATACCGGTACAAGACATTTAGCTATGTACTTGATTTAGCGGTTGCTGCGATCCGCCAAAGAGTACTTATAAAATATATAAAAAAAAATTTATGTAACATGTTCTCTTCTGATACTGGATCCCTGAGTAAAAACAGTAAACAGTTTCCAACGTGCAAGTCTTGTGTAATTTACACACCAATAACTTGCACTAAACTTAAAAACATTACTTATAATTACATTTTACTTGCATGTCTAAAAGCACCAAAAATGTACCACATGTTTGAATTTCTGGCTGCCCTATATCGTTGCATTTTTACTAACATCAATGATAATAATAATAATATTATTTATTTTATTATAGTGACTTGTGTAATACATGTACAACATAATATTATAATATATCTCAAATATATAGACTGAAACTTTACACTCGGCCCTTTGGGCCTATAAGTCACCTGCATTTCAATCATACATTTTCATCACAGACGATTAGTGTATGTACATTATATAATTCAATGACTAATTTACTTGGGCTCTTAGAAATGAAATACTTAGTATTAAAATGATTGTCCTTTTCTTTTAATCTCATGTTATTCCAAAGGTCCATTAGAGCGGAATTCCAGTAAGTTTTCCGGGTTTTAAATCACTTAAATATTTGCATCATTAAAATATGCCATTTTCGGAATCTTTTCCTCCATCTCTGATTGAATAACCGAACACAAATTATTGTAGATTTTGTCTATATTTTCTTGTGTTTCTCTACTCCATTCAGTTTGATGTATTACTTCATGTAAATCTTTGCTAAAAGATATGCAAAGAAACTTTGGGCGTTTCGTCCACGACTTGAATTTTCAGGCGACAGATAACATGCGTACACTAAAAACTCGTGTTCTGTATTCTGATTGACAAACTTAATCCCAATGATACCATCAAAAACCTTATCAACTACTGTAACGCTGTACATTTCTAACATCCATTTTTTGACAAAAATCCTAACTCCCCCAGAAGCCTTTGGAGCGTTTTTATGAATGTTGATTAGATTGTGTCCAAACCACTAGCTTATGTCCTGGGACTTTAATTTCATTTTGTCTATTTTGTCTATTGTTGATCCTTTTGTTGGGCAATCAGCGCGGTTTGTCTGGGTTTGATTCTTCTGCTAGCATCGACTCGTAGTGATCTTCCTTGTTACGGCGGCAAATTTCACAGGATGGCCCGTGCATTAATCAATCACTCAATGCGGGATTTCCTGCTTCTGATAAAAACTTTTTTGTATAATTCGTTGTCTTTTAATTTCATTTTGTTTCGGAGCACACAGATTTTTTCGTCTTCTGAAAACTTATTTTAACAAGGCCAGGTTTATTTGGGAGTCTTGTTTGCAGCTCGGGGCTGCACTTGTTATATAAACATTTTGTGACACAGATTCTCCAAGTGCTAGAATTAAATTTTGAGCTTTTTGCATAATGTCCTCCTCCTCTGTGACAGGGATGCCACTGACCGTGATAGTAATGTTGTTTTTATCTAGCGGGTTTGCTGAGTGTCCATTGAGTTCAATAGGATTACCGTTATTGCCTGTTACATGTTTCTCTAGGTCGTCGATTGAACAGATTGAATACAATTGATAATTTGATCTGTTTAATTTGTTTCGCGTGCAATATCGAGGGTTATTTCATCCTTCAGTGTCCGTATCTTTTTCTCAACATTTTCTGTCAAGTCAGTTTTCAATTTATCTAATTTCGACTCGAACATACACCTCATGCTTTCTTGATTAATTTTTAGATCGTGGACTACAGATAATAATGTGTTAAGTTTTTCAGAATTAGAGTTGGGGCTTCTTAGATTTATTGCCATGTTTATATTTTCCATAGGCTTTACACAAGAGATTTGTCCTCAAATACACTACATTCTTCACTTGGCGCAATTATAGAATAGAATTTGTTTGACACAATAAATCACTCACTGTAACATCACCTTCGATCTGCTGGTGAATACTACAACTCAAACTGTCCTCAGCTTTAAAATGTTTTGAAATGGGGCTAGTTACTACAGCTACTTTTGTGCTTTTTCCTCTTCTTCTGTTTGTTTTTTCTAGTCCCAGTCATTATACTCAGTTAAACCAAGATAAAATACAAATTTACACTGTTTAAGACACATTTTTTTCACAAAACTCGGAGCACCCAAAAAACTACATCCATACACAAAAGTCATGTGACAACTCTTTTGTGGAACATCAATGTAGCTTCATTGTCATGTTGTGACGTCACGTTAGCAGTTCCTCCATGCATATTTACTACGCATGAGTATTACGTGAAAATGATATTCAAATATAAATCTCACAGTTGGCTTAGAAGAAAAACAGAGGAAAAGTATATATTGGAGTGTGACTGTTTGCAGTCCAAGCTCAATTTGTAGAAGAAAATTGAAAAAAGAGATGTGTATTGGCAAATGATAGTGGGTTTTGTAATTTGAAAAGTATAGTGTAAAATAACATCGATATGAGTTTAGGACAAATGTACTGATCTTGTTGTTTGGTCTTTGCAGGTCTGCTAACAAGACATGGTTTCCCAGCAAGGGCTATTGCTGATGATTGTAACCCATGAGCACTTAGCAGGTACCAGGAAACCTGAAGAATCCTGCATTGAAGGTAAAGCACTTTGATGTCTTAGATGTGAATGATGAAAATCTGACTCCTGTCCCAGCACAGGCTAGTGCTAGTGACCAGATGCACACCAGCACATAGTAAGTACCAGGAAAGGAAAGGGAAAACTGGATATGGTGAGTAGTCAGCTACTGTGTACATTGCACTTAGCGTGAAGTATCTACATCCGAAGGGCATGCTGCAGATAGGACAGGGTTTCCCAGCATGGGCTACAGTGCTTGTGACTTAAACTCATGAGCACTAAATAGGTACTAAGAAACCCAGAGTTCTAAAGTGAGAAGGAGGAGAGGCACATTTCTTCTTTGAAAGATGTGTGAGATGAGAATGAAAGTCCTCTCCAAGCACAGGCTAGTGCTAGTGACCAGATGCACACCAGCACATAACAAGAACAAGGGAAGGTTGAGGCCTGATATGGCTGGAATGGCAGTTGGTTGCAGCACACAGGATTGGAATAGTGATTATACTGCACTCCCATCTCAGCACAGGCTAGTGCTAGTGCATGAAAGAGACTAGCACAGAACATGAAGTGAGAGGATTGTGCAGTATTGTAGAGGCAGTGCTGTGATGCTGTCTTCTTCTGTGGTAGTTGTGATGAACTGTGTCAGTGGGGAGGGTAAAATTCCCTTTTATAACTCTTGAGTGCTGTCATATCTATCGAGAACTGTTATGACCAGAGAGCATCAGATGGTGATGACACTGAGAATGAACAGTGAACAATTAGGTAATGACTTAATGAGTCCAAGCCAATACACCTGAGAGGTAATAAGTGGTAGACAGGCAATACACCTGTGCAGTTATTGGAGTGTGACTGTTTGCAGTCCAAGCTCATAAGTCATTATGTAGAAGAAAATTGAAAAAAGAGATGTGTATTTGCAAATGATAGTGGGTTAATAATTTGAAAAGTGTAGTAAAAATTAACATTGATATATGCATTGAATAAGTTAAGGAAAAATGTACTGAGCTTACTGTTTGGTCTTTTGCAGGGCTGCTAACAAGACATGGTTTCCCAGCACGGGCTAGTGCTGATGATTGTAACCCATGAGCACTTAGCAGGTACCAGGAAACCAAGAATCCTGCATTGAAGGTAAGGCACTTTGATGTCTTAGATGTGAGTGATGAAAATGTGACTCCTTTTATTGTTATGTCCATTGCGCTTACAGAAGTTATCGGCATCAACGTTTCACGCTCCCGTACACCGTACAAGCAAGTGAAACGTTTGCGGCCGATTGATGCTTTTCTTCAATAAATTGACTTAATTTCTTACAATAGACACGTTTAAAAAAATGTGATAAAAAATTCAATTGCAAATTAATCCTTTTTCTGCTGTTTATTCCCTCAAAAATGTCATTTTTGTGGTATTTGTAACATTAAAAAATCATTTAAGTCTTAAAGCTTTTACTAAAAAAGCAGAATGATCAAAATATTGTTTTTATTTATTAAGAAAGAAAATTAAACTTTGGCGGTTATCATGCATTTTTAGATATAGTTTTAAACGTGTCTATTGTAAGAAAATTCACTTGCTTCTATCATTTTAGTTGTACGGAGCTCTTCTTCTAAAGGAGGCCAAAATAGCCTGAAAATGGCCAAAACCACCCATCCCCTTTAACTGGCGATGCAAGACCCAAATTTATTTAAGAACTTAGTATTACGCAGAATTTTAGAAATTTAGGTACTGATTAAATCTTATCAAAAACTCGAACCATCTTTTAATTAAGTATAGAAACAGTTAATCAAAATATTGCGTGTATCTGAGCTGTTTAAGGGGAAACGCAGTTAGAATTGACAGAAATCTAAAGTCAATCTATGATTTTATCTGAAAGGAGCATGATCTTCAAAATTATAACGATGAAATTTTTTCCATATATTACCAGTTTATTTTAAAGCAGTATATATTTTAATTGTTTTGGGTTACGTAATTTGATAAAAGAACGTACCTTAAAAGTTGCAGATGGTTTGGGTTTTTAAATTACATGTACACGAATGGAAATTTATACTATAGAAGGTGTTGCTGATTTAAGTTACACACGGATTTCTAGTTGGTCTGACGTCATTGCTGTATTGGAAAGTTCTACTAGAAATCAAGTTCATTTGAACAGGTCAATAGAGAACAATAATAAAAAAAATCACTCCAAAATACTCAGAAGACTCACCTTTACAAAACAGTTTACTTCATCAAAAGGTTTTCTAATTTATCATATATACTAGTATTTTCATCTACATATATATACCTACGAAAACATTTGTTACGTACTTGTTGCCCTATCCTTACTGTAATCATATAGGGGGACATGTCCCCCATAATTTTGCCGATATCTAAAATACTATATAAAACAAAAAAAACCTCTGCAACCGCTCAACCAATTTCAACCAATATTGGCATAAAGCATCTATGGGTGAAGGGGAACTAAAAAATTTATTTTCATCGTCCCTGTCCCCTTAAGATATGGGACCAAAACCGGTAAAGAGCTAGATTCATTTAATGCATAAAAAGGCCCTTTCCATATATCATTTTATTGACTATCGCCCTCTTTCCCATTTCATACATCAAAATAAAGTAGAAAATTGGTGTTTTCATTTCCTTTTCTAAAAACTCATTTTGAGAATCCAGATATTGTAAAACAAGCTTTGGGAAAATGCAATGTTCTTGAAATTTGCAGAAAACATCCGTATTTA
>PRKT01000050.1:0-38028 GCA_003671525.1 Saccostrea glomerata
GAGCCACATCGTGGGCCATTTAACTACAAACTGATTAAATCAGGTGAGAATAGATCTTATATACTCTTCCAATGCCATGATTTAACTGATAAGGTTACTCTTTAAAAGGAATATTTACCTGTAATGAAATTTCCTTTAAAATGTTAAAAATGATTTGCAATTAATTATAGAATAATTTTTATTTCAATTAAAATTTCATTAAAATTTGTAATTTTAATGGACTAAATCATTGATATAGGTATTGTTTTAATATGTTGATTTTAGCTCATAGAATAATTATGTAATTACATATTTAATTGGAAAAATTTCCTTCTATAATGACCTCAAAAGACGAGAATTACCTAAGGCTGCAAAGAACTGATAAACCTAATTTTCCCCTAAAAATATTCATTTAATAACATATTTCTTATTTTTAATAGGAAGCAAAATATAGTTGAAACAAATTTGAACATGAATGATAGAATTTAATTTTGAAATGTTTTTTGAAAATTGTTCTAGCACCAATACAATTCCTGAAATATTAGAGATATCAAAACATTATATTTAATGAAAAATGTGAAGCCAACGAAATCGATCGCAATATTCTTTTAAACAAACTTTTTAAAAGTAATAAAGCTTAAAAAAAATATACAAACTTTAGAAAATCGATATTGATAAAGTTTACAAGTAATGTCAATGTTAGAAGGTGGGCAAAACATTCGCTCCGCCCCTAAACGTTGAAATTTTAAAGACAAGAAACGTATTGAAAATATCTTGCATTTCCTTTAACAAAAGTGAAAAAGCTATGTATTCTTTTATTTTCATTATTTTTCTTTGTGTTGATATTTATCATTGTAGTTCTTTTAACCACAAAGTGAAATTCGAACATGAGAATGGAGAATTACTGATACTAAACAGCCGAGGTCGATTTGCAGAAATAATCGACGTAGACGAAACAGATTCTATCAAGGTAAGCTTTAAGAAAGTTTTATAATAATATATTTTATTCCGGGATCTGTCTATTTAAAGTGTGATTGGTTCATAACTTGGTGTAAACACAAGTTTTCTTGAAAGAAGAACAGTAACAAGTGAAAAAAGAAAGATGACACGGGTACCAATGCTGTAAAAACATTTTATTTAAACCAAGAATTATTTCTGATCATAAACAATCCCCACATATATAATAACTCTGTAATGAATTACTAGTATACGCGTAATTTACAACAAGTTTAACCTGGGGTACTGTGAGAACTGATCTCACTAAATGATAACCCCGCTTCCCATATGATAATAATGGCAAAATCCATGCTCTGGGAGACCCGAAATAAGTGTCAGATCAAATCAAAAAGTAAATAGGAAGTGTACAATGACATTATGTAATAAGAAATCTGTGAAAGTATCATCAAATAGGGAGGAGTTACGGATAAGAGATGGGTACCCTTCAATATCATAGAAAGAATGTAAGAATCAATGTTTTGCTAAGGGAAACTCGAATCAGAAAGTAAAATAAGAGGTTCACAAAAGCAATGTTTAAAGAATTATCAAATTTCAGTCAGTGGGTCAAGAGGATAAGTGATGGGTACCCCAAAGAGAAACAGACGGACGGACGTACATGTACGTACAGATGGACAGACATCCCGATCACTATATATATATACTCTACCACTTTTCAAGTAGGGATATAAGTATCAAGGTTTTCAGTATGAAAAGCCTCTCCAGGACGTTCATAAAAAGAACAGAAAAAAACAGAACATGTTTTGTACACCATCCTTTGACGCTTAATTCTTCTTGAAACTTTTGAGGAGAGTGCTCATTTTCATAATTGTTTCTCTTTGAAAAAAATGATATAATTATAAGACTTGTCAAACAATGACATGTCAAGACGGATCATCCACCATTAAGATAATATGTGACATCGATCCCGATGTTATTTTACTTACTTTTGATAACACATTATCTATTCTAATGAAAATGTTCTGTTATTAATAATAAAAGAGAAGGCAGTTATTACCTTAATTAATTCAACAATTCATACACTAAAATGTTTAAAAGTTGATGATAAACATTGACGTTTGTTATATTGCAGTTGTGATTGGATTTTGTTATTTATGATTAATGCCTCTATTAATCATTAAAAATTTGCCACTTTTCCATTTGATTTTTCTTAAAACAGAGAATTCTGTGTCGGCATGGATTGATAATGATTGCTTTGAGAGAAAATTATAATAAACCGGACTGGAAAGAAGGGCAGATTCTACTAGGAGGCAGCAAATGGAACTGTACATTAGGAAAGGAAAGACCATCTGAAAATGGAATTTATGCAAAAGTTAGGAAGATATTTCACCCCACTAACACGCGTATGGACATTTTAACTGAAACAGTGAGGTGAGAAATAAGCAAATTCATTCATTTTGAAATAATAAAAAAACTCAGATAATTCATAATATGGAAAAAAAATTCTTGACTCTTCCACTTTGATTTTTTTCTAATCTTTATTTTGTAGTCCACTGGACATACTGGAAGAAGCCAATATACATCTTCAATACACAACACATGTGGATAACAAAAAACGCCAGAAGAGATACCTTTCGAATATGTTAACAGATCTTCTTAACCATGTCGACTGGCACGCAAATGTTTCCTTGAAGGTCCACTACAATCTTGACAATGAGACGGACAGCGAAAAGTCAAATATTACCTTGCATCGATACACAGGTCTGAAGAATTTAATCAAATGGGACATGACATATAATAATAATTATACGAACCTAACAGACACTCTGGATAAGACTTTTACCTGGGACTGCCTATCATGTTACAGTTTTACCCAAATTAATTATGTATTGTAAGTACACTACTCTGTTAAATACCTCATTTTGCATTACATTTTACCTCAGATAGTATAAGGATGGTTCTCTACCCTCTGTTAAAGAGCTCTCTAGAGTTCACCGCCACTTGTATTTTGTATTTTTAGTGACCTGCTCATATACAAAGTGGACAATAAACCCGTGCTTAAGCATTACGTCTCCCAGGTAAGTTATTTCTACGATAATGCAAAATATGATATGATTAATAGAATGCCTTATAATATATATAATTACAAGTGACATAGTAACACTGTTTGTAGAAATTATAATATAATTACTATACTTGTAAGAATGTCCTAGTATTTATTTCAATGCATTCCCTTATATATAAATATTGTCGTGAAATTTAAATAAAAATATGTTGTTTTTAGTTGGACTCTGTTGTCAAATTGAACGCAGACTTCCGAATGCGATTTTTCAAAGAAGCCACCATAAGCGGTTCTCGTGTGTTGTGGAATACACCCAAACATGAATTGATTAATATCACTTTGGCAAAGGCACCAAAATTACCTCCAGTTCAGTTGGTAGTCACATCTAACAATGTTGTCTTCGCCAAAATCCATGGTGCCGTATCTCAATATTCCGTTGTGAACACGAGCTTTCAAGCACATGGACAATATGCACTGTGTAAGTAGCGATTTTTATCTCAATATTTTATGGAAAGATTTTTAATCATCAAATTAATTTTTCATTGCAATACATAACGCTTTTTTTTCTTCTATCCAAAACAATTTTTGTCTTTGTTTCAAATTTTGAAATTCCCATATGAATTAATCAAAATATGAACGACAAGTTTGATTAATATTACCCGGTATGATGCTCTACATGTTTATGTTCGTGTAATTGGAGATTTGATGGGGTATGGTTTTGTTTCTCTGAATTTCTGTAACTATCTATTTGTCCACAAAATCTTATCATTGAATGACTGTCACTAGAGCCTTCTGCTTTCGTATGAATTTCCTTAGCTGCCAACATTTTTTTTTAAATTTTTTGATCTTGACTTAAGAGTTTGATATACTTTCATAACAGTTCTACTTTTGTAAACAGATTTTTGAATCTTTGATACAGCTCATAGTCTATCTGAAGGAAAACCATCACAAGGCGATGCCACCACGTATAACTGGAATATTGACTCTGGTACTCTAAATGTTGAGACTAATGGGGACGCAAATATCACGGCATCTATATTTCAAGCAGTATGTCTACCGATTTGATTTTAATGTTGACTTTTTTTGATGGGAAAATTATTGCATTTCTTTTTTATAATAATTTTGTAAATATTCATTTTGTAGGTTCTTTTTAACGCTTCAGTTTTATGGTCAGGAAAAGACGTATCTGCCATCTTATCGCCTCCTGCTATAATAACGTAATTGTTTTCATCTTTTTACATCCAATACGATACATTCATAAGAAAAAAATTCAATTGTAGACATTTTCTTTCAGTCCATATTTCTTTTCAGAATAAAACCGACCGTGAAAATAGAATCAAATTCTTCGACATTTTCCCGTTGTTACAGGAGTAGAATTATTGTTGATGGAGAATTTCAAATAGCAAGAGCGATGTTTAATGTTCATGCATTTGGACTTAATGTATGGTAAATAGTTCAAGTTCTTTTT
Source organism: Saccostrea glomerata (assembly GCA_003671525.1). Lineage (NCBI taxonomy): Eukaryota > Metazoa > Mollusca > Bivalvia > Ostreida > Ostreidae > Saccostrea > Saccostrea glomerata. The sequence continues at coordinate 4,464 of PRKT01000050.1, forward strand.
TATTATACAATCTAATCAAAATTGTTTCATTCAATAAGAGTTTTAAAACATTTTGTGATCTTTTTTTTAAATTATCTTAGGGACGTCTTGATAGCAAGCAAATTCCATCGCCACGTGGTAATGTTACAAAAAGTCATTAGTGAACGGTGTGAAGCGAAGTGTGGTTCCCCTTTCAATCTTGGTCCGCCTAAAACAGCAGAGGAAGTATGCGGGAAAATGGTTCACAAGATCTCAGCCCAGCAATCATCTTTCAAAAAGTAATATAAATTCTTTTTGTCGAAAAGTTTTTTAAATAGGTTTTTTTAACTAGGTCTAATTAATGATACTTGATGAAAAAGAGAATTTTTTTTTATTTAACGCATGTATTTTACCAGTTAAAGAGTAGATGAATGAAAATCAGGCGAGAGCATCTCTTGAATTATCTTTTTGTAAAACGAAAAAATGTAGAAAACGTTTGGTTATAGATAGTACGTACAAGCGCAAAAAAAAAGTTTCAAATAATATTTCAATCACTGATGAATAATGACGTCCAATATATAACTTTTTTGTCATTAGGCTTAACGTTCTGCTGGGAGACAGTATTTATTTTGCCCCAGACAACTTTACACGGGAAGATTGGTGTGGGGAAACAAAGACATCTTGCATTAACTGTAATGATGAACATCAAAATGTATACTGCTCAAAAAGATACGCTTCTGCTAAAATGGCCACAGCACTTGCGACCCTTGTGGAATTGATCCGTGTTGAGTTCCCCACACGTATGCTACAAATATATGTAAATTCAAAAGGAATTTCAATGATCTATATAAAACGATAGGGTTTTTGTCCGTCATATTTAATAATGATTAAATGTTTGACAATCTTAAATTCAAAATGGCATGTTAAGCTGAGTTAAAAATACTGTTGAATGTAAATAAAGGAAGGAGTACCAAACAGAAATGTATTGAATTTAACGTTTATTTTGCACAATAAGTCTTATTTAATTAGATCCTTCACATTTCTTGTTGTTATCTTTCGACGAAATTATTGATCTTGTAAGCTTTTTTCTGTCAGGAAAGTTGATCATACAAGAAGGTTTCCAGGAGATAAGCTCAAGGTATCCATTTGGTAAACATGGAGAAAATTCTCTATTCTACGAGGGAAGAGGCGCTGAGCTTTCTATTTCACAACCAATCAAAACAGATGTTGTGAAAGAGTCAGATGTAAACATTCTCCAAAAGTTGTCCCAGCTAGCCGTATGTTCTGGCTTTGAATATGTTAACTTTATAAATAGTACGATTGAAGTAGAAGTTGCCGTTACACATGATGATTATCACCGAAATAAAAACCAAGAAGATGGAAAAGAATTATTTGATGAAAGCATTAGTGTAAAAGGCATGTGACATTTCTCTTTTTTTTTTGAAAAAAATAAAACTTATGAAAGTAAATATAGATTTAACCAAATTTAATATCGTGTGTTTAATGTTTTTCAGCTTTACAAATAAGCCCATCGTCCTGTGCAACAATTCGTCCATCAACTCTTGGCATTGGACAAACATACCTATCACAGACATCAGAAAGAATAGTTTGTGGCAATCCATTTTCTAGGGTTTCCAGATTTTATAATACTATTTATGATAGGTATATATTAGTAAATTATGTTTAATAATCATTTTTGTAAATTTTGTGATTGTTACTCTGAAAGATATGTTGCGATTTTGATCATTAAAATTCACATTATTGCAGGCTTTATCAGTACCCGTTTGACGATATTAAATTTGCCCCAGAGGATCCTACCTCTACATGGTGTGGAAGCCGTCTTAGACCCTGTTCAAACTGCAGTTCAATATCAACAAGGGACTCGTGGAACATATGTTCAAATAGACTTATGACACCCAGAGCTGCTTTAAGGCTTCGAAGACTTGCAGTTTTGGTTCGGCATCATTCATCAAGTAAACATTGCATATAAGTTCTCAAATGGAAACGTTTTCCGAAAAATGTTTTCCGGGCAAAAGAAATAAATTTATTTCAAATATAATTTGTATTTTACAGACATCAGAGTTCTTAAAGCCTTTGAAGAGGAAAATGAGAAGAACAGAAATTCGATTGAAGAATCGTCCTTATATAGAGAGGGAAGGTTAGAAATAACAAATTTGAAAACCACAGCTTGCATAATTTTCAAGAAAAAAATGTTTGAGTAAAGATTTAATTTGAATTGATAAAGTGTGCTTTTCTTACAGGGCTTTAATGATTAAATTGGAAGAACCGTCTTCAATATCATACGCCAAGTTGGCCGGTTTAGCAATATGCGCTGGTTTTGATTTCGTCACCCACATGAATGATACCTTTTTGGAAGTTTTTGTGAAACCTCAAGAACAATTTATTTCTCAAATTATAATGTATCCGAGCGGTTTGATTTTTACTGGTGTAAGCAATCGAAATACAGACTTTGAACGGGAATACATACTTCCCTCTCTTTTTGCTAATGAATCAAGAATACCCCTTTTAATTGATGGGCAAAATGAAAATTCAAAGCTCTCTTTGCGATATACAATATCTGATTTTAGATGCCCGGGGTACAGGTTTTTACGAATTGATCCCTCAATTGTAGAGTGCTTAGAACTAGCTTCAGATGAATTTGGTGAAAAAATAGAAGTTCTATCAGGTTATCGAGCAAGATCAGTCAATTTAGAAAACATTGATATGAGGCCTATTCAGGAAAGGTTTCGTTTCCATGTTGGGCAAAGTGTAGAAATTGCATCTAAGAGGGGGACAGAGATAGATCTCATAAAAATAGGAATTGCTATAATGAGAACGTGTCCCCCTATTTCAAGACCCCAGCAAAGAACAATAGGTATAGGGTGTCATAAAGACAGGCTTTATTTAGACTTTCATCCAATGAAATATGGAAATGAAGAACTCTACATCAATTTGTGGAATAACGGCGGAAAGTCAATATATTTGAATTTGCTACCACGTGTGAGAACAGCATTGAAAGGTATTAATGTCCTCTGCACTTAGTTCTTTATTATAGATATGTACTTTGACTAAGAACGTATTACAAAGAATAACCAGGGGTAATATAATTTTAGGAGGTCCTGTCATAGTTCCTCTGAACAAAAGTAGAGCTTGTCAAACTCGAATTGACCAAGGACTTTCCTACCTAATTTTCCAGCTAGGCCAAAAAGAGTGAGTCAATATTTTGTTTACCTAAAATCCTCATTAAATAGTCGTTTACTTTTGTTTTTAAAAATATATAGAAATACTATCACTTGCGTCCAAAAATATCATTATAGACAATGCAAAAGCACAACAGATCTGGAATTCTGTTCAAACACTCTTCAGTACAGGAAAGAACAAGCTGATTTACTCCAAGAACGGTTGTCATCTGCAGCAGGGTCTCAAAACCTACCTAGATCTGAGATAATTTCAGAAATAAAAGCATGCATTGTTGACAACTGTGGTGGATGTTTGGATTCTGGTACAAGTATTTACAGATGAAATTTATTAAAACAAGCAATTTTTTTAAACTTAATTGACAGCCAATATGTATTTTTAAAAAATATAAGTACTAGTATTTATAATTGAACCACGCATTTATATGTTTCTGTAAAATTTTTAGGATCTACCTGGGACAAAAAAGTTCGAAGATGTTCTATCATGGTTAATAAATATATTAAAAGAGCCTCCAGACCATTCCAAAGTCTGTACAACAGAGCGACATTTTTTAATACTGGAAACCACGAATCAACAGTTCATTCACTAGCCTGTCATTTTGGATTTATATGTGTTGAAAATATACAGATTTATTCCCTATTGAGTAAGACTGGTTATATTTTTTTTTTTAATTGAATAACCTTATACTTAAAAATGAAAGATGTTATAATGAAATTGATACATTTATATTAACATGCCTATTTTTTTTTATTTTTCAACATTTAAAAGTGCCGCTTTTAACTGCAACATTTCGACCCGACCCTTCACGTAGTGTAGAGGAAAGACTTTTTACTCCTGAAGATAATCCATCTCCCCTGTTGGAAATCATATCACAGGAAATGGCAATCAGGGCTAGTGGGGTTGTTCGTGTATTCCTAGATTCTTCGAAAGATTTGTCGAATCTTCGACATGTTCTTAAGGTTAGAATTACTTTTTTTCTCGGCCTAATCAAAATTAGTACATTTATACAAGTGCCTTTTCTTTTTTTTGAAGGTTAATAAGTCATTCATTTGGTTATATTTGCAGGTCCTTTTGGTTCACAACACTAACGTGCAAGAGGTACAGTTTCATATAACAGAAAATCTCAAGAAAGAAACTATAAAAGCCTCGCTTCAAAGAAAAATTGAAACCTGGTCTGGTAACACGTGCAATACTTGGTCGAGATTTGCAGTAGCTCCATACAGCATACAGATTATTCCAAATCATCGCCACAAGAGAAGCGTCTTTAGGAGTGCGGCACGTAACCATGCAAAGCACATCTTGCGTAATTGGGAGTACGAATGGTTGTCCAAAATATAAGGAATCTGATTAACATTTTTCTATTTAATGCACTGTAGTCTTATAATCATTGTGCTGTAAATTGTTCTGAATAAAAATATTTGATTTAAATGTGTCATGTCCTAATAGAAAATCAAGTTAAAAGCATTGGGTATATCACCTTAACTAAAGACTATATGAGTGCCGTTCAATACATAATGCAGCATACGGTATACGAGGGTTGTCCGGTAAAAATCGTTAACAAAGCATTTCTCTCGAAAAATAATGGACGCAGTAAGCTGAAATTTTCAGTGAATGTTTCTTTTCGGATAAAATATAGACAAAAATAAAGATTTTATTATGCTTGAATTTGCCCAGGGTACGGTCCTATGGAGCACGGTCACAAAACGAAGATTTTATTAGAGAGTACATGAGTATTGATCTGAAATAAAACATTTAAATAGATAAGATTTGGGTAAAATTTATACTTATTCGTTTCCACAATTTATTTTGCCGTCTAATTAAATATTATAAGGCATTTGATTAATTTTTGGCAGTTTCATGGACGTTTGAAATGAGAAGTGGTGAACACAACACACGAAAAATGATGACGTTTGATGACGCTACGGCGCAATGGAGAGCAGTTAGCATTGATTTAGATGGTATGATAACGCCGTAAGAAACTTCAAATGGATATTGAAGAAAAGAATCCCCAAAAAATCACCAGATCTTAAGTATAGAAATGAAATGGGAGTTTTCTTAATGAAAACTCTCTGGATGGAGTCCTCAGGTAGTACAAAACATACGGACAAACGGCTATAAATGATGCTGTCACTGATTTTCTATTAGTTGAGCGATGGTGGGAATAATGTCCGTAACTTACCAATAAATCGTCAGAAGATCGCACGTTTGTGCCAGATAGGTTCCTCAACTGTGTGTGGAGACTAAAGTATGTTCATCAATGAAATACTTAATTTAAGTGGGACTTATCCAACTTTATTTTTAGCGGAAAGAAAAAACGTGACACTTTTAGACACTTTGACGTAATCATCCGTGCGCCGTAAGGTGATACAATAAATAATATAAAATCTCATAATTTGTTTATTTATGCATATATCTATTTCAAATTTGCTATGTTTACTCAGAAATTAGGTATTAGTGAATTTCGGAACGCAGTGATGATTATTATTCACGCGAGACAACTTGTCCACGATTTTATCGGACAACCCTACGAATAATAATAAATGTCTAAGTATTTGATTTTTTTCACAATCGAAAAGTTCTGAGGAGAAGATCTTAATTACAAAAATCCTATGATTTTTCCTATTGTCCTTGCAAAGAAATTCACTTTAAAAGTATGCAAGATCACTACACTAAGCTAAGACTGTTTGAAATTTATTTTTAAAAACACATGTCTGTGACATTTTTGTACAATTTCTGATTGTTTTAGAGCACATTTTTTAGTATGGCCCTTTGTATAATAGAATATGGCAGATCTTATGATTTCCTGGACTTGATTTTTCTTTTTGAAAGGTGTTTTTTTTCAAGTTTGGAAAATGAAACAATCAAAATTGAAAGATCTTGCAAATATTTTGGTGTGACAAAACATTAATTTTCTGTTTCTCCCCAAAAATCCCTTTACTCTTCATAGAGTGTGGGATCATGAAGAAATTTAATGTTGTGGATTCCTGATTCTGGTTCCTTCCATTCAGAAACCTTTCGATTTTCTTTTTTTTTCTTTTTTTTTTTGGCAAAAAGAAGAAGGTATAGTTTTAGCTTTATTGAGCCCCAAAAATGTAATGACATCAAAAAGTTTTGAAACTGGCTTAAATATTAGTTTAATAAATGACTCTGATAAATCAGGAAAGAATATGGGATGAAGGTTTACCATTCTGCAAATATGATATCATTAATGTGAAGCATTTCTCTATTTTCAACAGAAAAAGCCTCAAAATGGCACATTTCAAGGGAGATTTTCCTTTAGAAAACAGTGTCCACAGCCGTCGCCCACGTTAATTTTTTTATATTTTGTGCAAAATTCAATAACAAATCACATATCTCAAGATCTTTGTGGGCGATGCCTGTGGACAATGTTATCTGAAAGAAAATTCCATTGAAATTTGCTGTCTTCTGCAACTTTTTAAGAAAATACGGGAAAATGCACATGTTTATGACGTCATAATTAGCATTTAAAAACACATGTGGGAAAAATCACTTGTATGATTTTTCTGCATTGAATTTCAATTATTCAAAAAGCATGAGTTTTCAACTTTTACACCAGTTTCATTTTTTAGAAAATCACAGGGCAAAACTTGAATGGAAACCATACCTTCTTCTTTGCTTTCTAGAATTCTCCAGATATTGAACTGCTTCCTCGAATAAGAATTCGAAGAAAAAGTCCACTAGTATTTAAGAAAATGCCATATAAAACTGTTTTTATACTTTTGCAATTCTTTGCTCTTCTCATATCTCGGCTTTTTTTGATAAGTGCATCTTATTGTAAATTGGTTTGAGGGTTTAAAGCAATGGATTAAAGTTTCACTATCTGTTTGAATTTCAGACATACCTGAATAACTACAATTTTTGATTTTATAAAATAATTGTCTCGATATTCTCACACGCTGTCGTTTTCACTCAATTTTCAAAACATAGGGTGACCATTGAGCACAAAGCATTTTTACTGTCAATTTTTTCTTTAAAAGAGTGTAAACTACCCACAAAATGATGCCTATCTACTTTACTATGTGTCTTTAAATTAATCAAATATCATCAGTGATAATTTGTTGAATTTTGGCAAACAGTTCATTGGTTGTTGCAAGTCTCTGTCGCCAAGGACGGTACCCATTTTTTATGGCCATTATATCATTTTTTTTTCATTGAAATCCACCTGCTCACGTGTCTCTAAAACAGACATTGGTTGCTGAAAATTTCACATCAATTCAGAGTATAAATAATGGACTAACAATTAGTATGAAAAACGTCAGTCAGCATTTGACTCAATGATAAATTTTATTTGCTGACAAGGTCATGTATCGACCATAGAACTTAATTTCATCCTCTGGGTCATTAAGCAATGAGTGATCTGCATCATCTCAACACCTACTTCGGCACTGTGTCTCGGATCTTAAGGTCACTAAAAGTAAATACGCCATGCGCTCGGCATATTGAAGTGATTTCACTTTGAAGTTAATGTTGCAGGTCCTTCTGATGAGACCTTACAAACAGTGGTTCCGTGTTTCACTGACCTGAGTGCTGAGTAAAGATAAAAAATTGACATCATCACCGATATATGAGGATGTCTCTAAATGGGTTAAAATTCTCGACTGGGAGATGAAACAATCTACAATCAATCAATCAACCTCCTTCTTCTTCCTGAGTACATTTTGTACGCGAGTGAACTCGTAAACTACTTATCCGATTAAGGCGAAATCATCTTATCGTCAGTAGGCATGTTATGTAGATTTGTGGAATCTAGGTCATTCTGTGCACATAAAATGGCCAATAAAAATGATTTAGCCGTCATTTTATTTTATGAAATGCTATGAGACTCATTGAAGAGCGATATATTAGTAGTGTAGACATGAGACATGTTCAAAATATCATGAACCCCTGCGGATGCACGTTCGCTTTGCCGTGTTTGCTCTGTTCCTACTTTGTATTGTTTTATGGACGTTTGATCTTGCATAATTTTCGTTATCTCAATATATGTTTCACTCTAATTGACTGAAACAAAATTCTTTTATTCTATTCTAACAAAATACTTTGAAAATTTAAACTGAGACATACAATACAATGTTCTAAAGCATAATATATAAGAATTAACATGAAAGCACGCGCATGTACGTGAGCTGCAATCTGATTGACTTAAACTTTAAATGCCTATAACTTTCTTGGTTCTCAATAAAACAGGATGAATTATAGAATATAAATAGATATAATGAATTTCTACATAATGCAGCTATCATACACTGTAATAAAATGCAAGTACATGCATGCACATTCGCGCGCAATGCGTAAAATAACCAACAAATTTGAAATACAGTAACAATGATATCTTTTTTATTTCATTCTCATCAATTAGACAACATAACATTATCATCTTGCATATGCATGATCTAGCTTGCACTCACATGCGATACGTTAAATGACATGTACTTGATATCATTGTAACATTTATAATTCTTCTATGAAATACTTGAATATCCTCCATATGCAGGTTACATGTACTTGCTGCATAGGTAAGTGTAGTTGACGATTGAAAAGTAAAAGTTATCTCGTTAATCATAAAGCTTGGTTGTTAGATTACCATTAAAGTCATTTAAGTAAAATATCCAAATATGAAACAGATATGTCAGACTCTGTGTATCTCAAGCCCATCGGAATATATCGACATAAGAATTGACATAACCATTATTAATTGATATTAAGTTGTCGACATATCTAAATGTCCAGTTGAAGGCCATAGCAAGTGTTTTTCATATATAAGATTTTGGACAAATTCTAATTTATATGAATGCAAAAATACGTCTACTTATAACGGGGCGCAACTGGTACCCATTGGAATTGTAATAGTCTGTACTGAAATTATTATTGGTTTTTATACCCCCCACTTGAAAAGCGGGAGGGTATATAGTAATCGGTATGTCCGTCCGTCTGTAAGTCCAGCTGCCTGAACGTCCGTCTGTCTGTTACGCTTTGGAGTACCCATCTCTTATGCGCAAACTCCTCGTATACCACCGAGTGTAACTGAATGAAACTTTCACAGAATCTTTATTACATATTGCCATTGTGCACCTCCTATTTTACTTTTTAATCTGACACATAATTACGCGGACTTGTTGCACAGAAGAAATATTTGACGACATAATCGGGCAAAATTTCACAAATAATATAAAAGAATCTTTACTTATATGGTCTTCAAAATTTCATATCAAAATGTTGTAAATTGGTATTAATTTTGAGTGATTTTTCAGGACATACCATTAAGTCACAGCGCAGCAATCTTCGACGTCACAAGCATTATAAAAAAATATGTGATGGAGCTTTCATTTTCTCAACATTTTCCCTTGAGTACCTGGTATAGTTTGAGTTACCCTATCTACTCAACATCAAAACACCATTTCTTGTCAAGCTTAAAATCTATTAAACAAGTAAAGAATATTCTTTTTTTTTTTAAACCAAAAACTACTTATGAGATATAGTGTGATATTGGTGACTCTCAATCACGTTCTTTACAGTCCGGATAAAATTAACTTTTCGTCTATAATCTTCTTCCCGTCCTCCGGTATAACCTTTTTACAGAGGTCTAACTGTCTAAAATTTCAATTTGCTATTTGTGGGCAAATGTCACGAGTAGCCTAGTTTACTACATGTTTTATAAAATTTATGCATATTTTGGATCTATGTTGCCGATATCTCGAGCATTACACATATTTTAACAAAAGTGTGGTGCGCCGTCAATTCAGGAGACGTCATTTTCACAGTCGTTTTTACGGGAATCGCATCAGAGAAAAATCACTATATTTCTGTTAGTACTTCAAATATTACGTCCGAAATCTAAATACATAATAATAGGACAATTTAAAGGTACATTTTAGAAAATTGTTGAAAAATATAGCGAATTTTAGAAATTCAATGAGTTAAATTTTTGAATCCGCATGCTTTTGCTTCAATTTTTTGTCGTGCGCGTACCTCTCCATCAACGATATCAACATACCGATAATTTTAGTAGAATTTTTTTAAAATACAGAAATTTTGCCAAAAATTTATTGGAAAATTTAAGATACATATTTCTGTGAAATTTTATAACTATATGACGTCTGTAAGAGTAAATAATAGCACAGTTCGCGTAATTTTTGAACGGCCCTCGTATTTTGGGTTTCCCGGTCACAGCAAAACATAGACTTTGCCATTATAACCATATGGGAGGCGAGGGGTATCATTTATTGAGCACATTACTCACAATACCTCTAGTTATTTTTTTTTTGGTGGGGTGTAAGAAAAGGTAGTCACATGGGCCTTGGAAGAAATGAAAATTTAAACTGCATTTATTTTATCTTGGACTTTTTTCACCGCACTAACAAGCACTTAAAACAGACATTTCACTACTCATTCATGATGTGGATAACATAATAGATAAAAGGGTTTAATGCTATAATAGTAAATAAGGTAAATCAATCACTTCTAAAGCAAATTGATAGTTTTACAATATTTGACAATTTACGATGTCTTGATGAAATAAATGACTATACCTCTTAAAGTAAGTCGTATCAAAGACAAGGAAGACAAGATACAAGGTAACTTTGTTATAATTTAAGCTTTTTAATGATTTATTTTCTGTCTGAATAAGTCTGATTTATAGACACTAAACTTTACTGTACGATATCAAAGTTATACATCGCGGCCCCAAGTGTCTTACCATTATTGAACATGACCTAGTGTTGCCCTTGTCCCTAATACAATACATCAGATTTAGATACTTTAAAAGGGAACTGCATATTTGAATGTTTTAGTAAGTTTATAAATTCTATAGATGGTAAAATATTAGTCAGAGAAAGATCGCTGTAGGACAAAAGATAACATATTTCTTAGTAACAGGTATTTTTAATGAACTTCGGCGTCAAATCGTCCAGAGTTTCGAATTTTTATTGATTTACGCTTTACATTTTAGATATGATTACTTAAAGAATTGTGTCGTGCAGAGGAGACTATAGATTTAATGAGCTGAGTTTCATCTACCTTATTGGAAATATTTTGGTTTCTGTTATTTTTTCCAGAATTATATTGACATTTCATAATCATCTCATTACAGTCTTATATAAGTGTACATGGGGCAAAATTGTTTTTGATCAATTTTCTATTCAGTGTTTATGTTTAAGGGCACTCTAACAGTCTCAGGTATTAGAGATAATGAAATTTGAAAGGACAAAATGGGTAAAAAGGAATTTTATTTTCTCTAAGTATTGCTAATCCATCCTGCGTTATTATCATGAATCTAGGTAATCCATAAAATAATTTATTAAAGAACAAAGAGAGAAAAAATCAGACAGGGATTTGCCTAATAAGTTGAAACAAGGATATTACAAATTAGAGCATCCCCTCACGAAAGAGCTTAAGGTATGTCACTCGTGAAATTTGTTAAATCAAGGATTTATTGAGAAGTATATTTTGGATAAGGACTCATATAGAGTGACTCAAAATCGCAGAGAAAATAGGTGGTCAGTGTTCATCATACTGATCTACGATACAATGAAGTTGACCTTTTTGCACTTAAAACTTAACTCTTTGGTTAATTACTTAAACCTTAATTATATTTTATCAGATGTAACCATGACAAAAAATATGATCTTGTTTTACAAAAAATATTTTGAATAATATTTATCATTGAAAAAATCTTGCAAATTAATGCGCGTAAATTATTGTGTGACCTTTTTGCACTAAAAAGTAACATATTTTGAGGTATGAAAAAACTAAATAGGCAATAAAACTTTTTCTTTAAACCAAGCTTTTTTACAACTTAAGTGATGATCAGTCACAATTATCGAGTACTTTATATAATGAAAGAAAAAGTTGGTGTTTGTGATTTTAATTTTGAAATATTGGTCAAAATATGTGATTTTCAGGCAAAAAAATGGTGCAAATTTTATATTGACTTATTTGACATATCTTTTTTTTTTTTGGCAAAGTTTGTTGAAGGAAGGTGTAAAACTTGTTCTAAAAATATAAATTAAGACCTATATTTAGATATTCCTAGCAATATCCTAATGAAAAATATTCTCCGAGTAAAACTATGTGAGGCTAAAGTTCCAAGATATTAAATTTAATAAATGCAGAATTTGCAGAATTAGCTGTTAAATATCCTCCACCATAAAAAATAGTCCCTCACAAATCTTGCTTTTTTGTAGCTTTTTGAGCAGTTTTTTCGTTGAATGTTAAAACATTAACATTGTTGAAATTAAACATGTTATAAAAACTGAATTTTAATAAATAGTTTTGAAGTAAGAGGTTCTGCGTGAACTTTTCCAAATATCTGACGAGTGACCTACCTTAAATTATGAAATATTCGCTACCTCACTCACTTACACTCCCTCCAATTACATGAGCGTTATATCATCCCATCTAATTTTGTTTGCATAGAATAACACGTTTATATGCAAGGAAAAAACAATTTTACTTTTTATGATTTCCTTGGAGAATAATTTAATAAAGTTAAATGAATAAAAAGTTGACAAAAGGTTTACTTTGAATATTGAGCATGTTGAGCTTTGAAATTTTCATTGAGGCATGTGATCATCAACTGGACACACTGTCACAGATAGACTTAATAATCAAATCAAATTTGTTTGAGAAGTGATTTTTTGTATTTTTTGTTTCAGTCATTATAACTGAATGGAAGTAAAATACTTTGCAGGTATAATGGTCACACAATTTTTATATCAGCTATGCTGCATTGAACAAAAACCCATGTTCCTTTAAAGCCGCTTAGTCCGATTATAATCGCGAAAAAATACACATGTATTCGTTTTCCTTCTTGAAAAATAATTGTCCATAAATTGTTTTAACTTTTGTCAAATTATATGCCCAAAGTCTTTTTCTTTTGAAAGATATCAAAATTCAAAGGTTAAAAAAAATAATTTTTGTAAGGTCACACAAAAAATAATCCTATGTTGATATCGCGTGAAATCACCTTCAAAAAATTAATTTTTTTTTTACAACGACTAATACCTATACACGGACAATATTTTAGCCTTCGTTACGAACTTCCTTTATCTTTAAAAAATCTTTAAAAACATCTGATTTTCCTTTATTCTTTAAATATGCATACATGTAATTATTAATATAAAAATTACTATGAATTATATTCAATTAATTTCTTAATTCTTGAAAGATGTATCATGACTTACGCTTCTACAAATGGAAAAAAAATACTCGGGTTTGAATTATCTTCATTCTTAGATATAACCGATATATTTAATTTTTTCCACGAAGACTTCACAACAGATCTTAACTTTCCGTCAGGAACTTCTGTTTGTCAATAAGGTTTTTGATCTATGTTTTCCTTGTAAGGATTGTTGTAATAAACTATTAAATCAATGTTATAATTTATTTTTATATATCATCTATGTATTGACGTACTTTTATTGTGTAAAATAACATGTGCCTGTTTCGGATTAAGCAGCTATAAAGAAACATTAAATCTGGCTTGCTGCAGTGAACAAAACGGTCTGGATGATTTTCAATTCTTATAATGAAACAAATAGAGATAACGAAAAGTATTCAAGCTCATGAGTCCATTAAACAATACAAAATAGAAACAGAGCAAACAAATCTGCGAAACATCAGAGGTGGGATCAGATGCCATGGAGGAGTGAGTATTCCCTGCGGACCGGTCACAGCCACCGTGTGCTCTTTGTCATGATCAAGAAATAACAAAACAAACCTTCGACAACTCAATGTGTTTATAATGGCCTAAGAATTAGTATAAAAAGTCTCCAGTTAGCATATTACTTAATGATCAATTTTATTTGCTGACAAGGTCATTGTATCGATTATAGAACTTACGAAATGATGAGTTTAAACGAGACTGCTGATATTCTTGTTTCAGAAACTTATGTGTTAATAATTTACCTCATTCAAGAAAATAATTAAAACGTAGAGCATACTCCCGCGTATTGAATGAAGTAAAAGATATCACCCCGTATACCGGCGATGAATACAAAAATATGCATATGGATACAACAACAGTTCTGCTAATAACGGGACGCAATTGGTACCCGTGAAAAACCAAATCTATTATATAATTTTAATCAGAAACTCAAGCATCTTTTTAATATCACCTTCAGAGTACTTGTTTGTACAATCAGCATGTTTTTTTTATAAAATGATTTTGCAAATAACTAATGACTAGGTGAGTAAAATTACGAGGTCCATTTTTATTGAAAAAGCAGCTGTAAATGATTTCAAAAAACCTGACTTAAATTTACCTTGGGGAATGGTTGAATATAAAGTTGAAAAGTCTTAAGTTTTTCATGTTGTTGATTTTTGTAAAATTTAATAACTTTTAATGTTCGAAACTAAAGTTCCTTGGAATTTTTAAGTATTTAAATCTGATTTACACAACCTCTCGAGTATATTGGTGCACAGTTCTTCTGAAGTTTCTCCTTCAATACTGTTAATATTTTAGTGAGAAATATAGAAAGAATATTGGTAGAACATTTAATGGAAACCGTGATGTATCTTTCTTTGTAAGAATTTTTGTGAAGCTTTGGAATATTAAAAACATTCAAAACTGACATATGATTATTAAGAATTCCCTAAAAGGGAGCTATAGGTTTAAGTTGGATTACCACTACTAGAATTGAATTTCAGTTCTTCAAAATATATGATTCAAATAATGAGCCTTTCAAACAAAGACAATGTTGTTACCTGCTTTGTCAGCATGGGACAGTACATACTGACCGTGTAATCTATCTACACTGGAACCTCATTTATCCGGACGCTTTGATTTCTAGTCATTATGTGAAGGCTCTGGATATCTGAATTACTAGTTAAAAATGACAAAATAACGTTAAAAAATTCCGTTCCTATGAAAAATTGTCCGTATACTGAAGCGTCCATATATCTGGCATCCGGATATCTGAAGGTTCACTGTACTTTTTTTCACTTCTGAACTATAGAAAACACGGTATTTAATTCATTTTAAAATAAAATCAGTCAACCATCCGAATGTGAAACAGATTTTGCAGACTCATATGTATCATATCGAGCCGGTAAATAAAAAAAAAAAAAACTATCATTAATGATAAAATATAGTAAATATGCAAGAATCTGAAAGTCGAATTGAGGGCCACATTAAGTGTTTTCTCTTCACATGTAGTATTTTTAAATAGTTTTTTTTTTTTGACTCCATAGAATAAGTCAGCTTATAAACGATTACGCCGCTGTTGGTATGCAAGGACAAACTTACCCACACTTATTTTCAAGTGCATAACTGTATCCCTTAAAAATAATGAAGTCTTGAAATCTAAGCATGTGTATTATAAATATTTGTTTTTTCTGAATGTATGAATATGTAAATTTACATATAAGTTGAAAAAAGATACGTCGGATGATGACGTCCGATTCATTTTTGAATAATTAAGTAGAGGAAAAGGAATTAACAAAGTTCTCAGAAAAATGAAACGACTTTCACTTTTTAATCTTCAGCTTCTCTTACTTGATTAGCAATACACAAGTATTATCTGCAGATAAGGTTAATGTCTCTCTAAATTGATTCGATATGCAAGAGCATGCTCTACGCAAAAACACTTTCTAAAACTAGACAAGCTTTTTACAAAAAAGATGATTGGCAGTATGTTGTTTAACGTCCCTTTCGAGAATTTTTCATTCATATGGAGATGCCACCACATGCCGATGGAGAGCTACACATCTTGTCCTATACTCGGCACTAAGGGACATTGAGCGCACCTACTGCGACACGGGGCCTCGGTTTATACGGTCTCATCCGAAGGACCGGTCTCCACGTTCCACAGTGGGATTCGAATCCATGACGTAAGGATTCACTCCTTACATCGCAAATGAAGAACAGAAGCTCTAACCACTGCACCAAGCGGGCGACCAAAAAAGTTGAAATGTAACGTAGGGAGATAACAAATAGTATTCAAAATTAAAAGTCCACAAAACAGTACAAAACAGGAACAGAGCAAACACGGAGCTCCATAACATTAAAGGTGGTATCGGGTGTCATGGAGGAGTGAGTATTCCCTGTCGACAGGTCACAGCCGCCTTGTTCTCCTTTTCATGATCGGATAATAACGAAAAATAACGAAAAAATCCATCGTCAATTCCGTGCATATATAATGGACTAACAATTAGTATGAAAAACGCCAGTAAGTATTTGACTCAATAAAAAATTGAAATTGCTGACAAGGTCATTGTATTGACTATGAAGTTTGCAAAATATTCATTTAGCAAATTATATTTTTTTATTAAGTTAAATGCTTAACGAAGCTTTTTTCACGTAACTGCTATTATCTATATACCGGTACTTTATTGTCAATGCTTTTGACGGTTTTCCCCGATCATGAAAAAGAACACACGGCGGGCAAAATAGGGCTCTTCAATAAATCATGCCCTCGGTTCTTGAAAAGAAACAAAAAAAAAAAAAAAAAACGCTGCTCAGTAACACATGTCCTTTATATTTTTATTCAATTTTTGATTGTTTTTGAAACATATTTGTGAGTGTGGCCCTTCGTACACGGGAATATGGCATATCCTTTGATTTCCTGGACTTGTATCTTCTTTTTGAAAGATGTCTTGTCAAGTATGGAAAATGAAACAAGTCAAAGGTTGAAAGATCTGAAGAATATTGTTGGTGGGACAAAACATTTGATTTGCTATGTACATGTAGTTTGTAACACGAGGTTTTTTTGATTACAGAGTCGGGTGTAAATTTCCGTGCACCCGACCTGAGCCGGGGTGAATAAAACGTGACGTCACATTGCATACTTTCTCTATGATCAAAACCATATAAGATGTCGCCCGAATCATAGTAGTTCGTAGTTATCTTACCGATAGACTGAGGCACAATTGATTAGACTCTGATGTTATTATTTAATATAAAATATTTTATGGGTACGTAGGAAATAAATTCGTTATCCAGGTTCAATTTAAGGTTGTGCGGGGAATAAAACCTGGGGTATGTCCCTGTACACGCCATTAAAAGTAAAGTAGTTTTGGATATCAACCGGCCGAAGGGTGCATGGGATAAAACCCGGGATAAATCCCCGTACATCCTTGATTGAAACTGGATAACTAATAAAGTATTTGTTGATCCCAAAAACTACTATACTTTTCATGGCGTGTGGGTTTTGACGCTGACATGAAGAAATTTAATGTAGTGAATTCCTGATTCTACTTCCATCCTCTCATAAACCTTTCAATTATTTTTGCAAAAATTTGCTTTCTAGACTTTTCCAGAAACTGAAATATCTCCCCGAATAAGAATTTGAACAAGACCACTAATATCTAAAGTCCTACACCGCAATATGAACGCCAAATTTTGTGTGAAACAAAATGATTAATGATTTGAAACACATGAAGTGTAATAAAAAAAATAATACTTTCCACAAAATTTTACCACAGACGTACGTCTTTGTAATAACAAAACAATTAAGCAATATACATGATATATGGCAATTTAGAATTCAGTCTTTTCATGAATATTGATGAAGGAAGTGCGTAAACAGTATGCTTATATATATAGACACACATTTCCATGGGAAATCACAGACAACGAAGTATGTTGCATTTTTAAAATAAGTATTAATAATATACAATCATTGCTGTTTTTTAGGTCAATACGATTATTTAGACACCTGAGGAGTACAATATTCACTAAGCCCGAAGGGCGAATTGAATGATGTACTTCGAAGGTCGCTAAATCATCGTATTGACCGCAAAAAACAGCAATAACTGTTTTATAATATAATTAAATGATAGCAAACTCCTACAAGATTGTTTCTTTGCTTTAATTGAAAGTTTTAACAAGAAATTCCAACAAGAACCCATTGTAGCAGAAAAAAATGGAACAGGTCAATAATTCCTTATATTGACTTGGAAGGTAACGTGATTCATTATATTGACCTGCAATAATTCCTTGTATTGACCTGGAAGGTCACGTGCAGGTCAATATAATATAGTATTCTTTTAACATTGTTGGATCTCAGCCAATCAGAGAGAAGGAAATTGTTCAATCATATAATAAAAGGTTAATATGCGTCATAACAGAGTAATTGGTTGAGATTGATTACATTAAAAAAATAAGTATCATTAAGAGTAAGAAGCTTGCCATCCACGTCAAAAGTGAGTTGTATCTCAAACGGCCCATCTTGTTTTCTTCACGCCATGTCTGTTTATCAATCTAAAAGTAGCGACGGCGTCACGTGATGGATTTATTTAAAAATAGCCATTTCTCTCCTAGCAGGGTTATAAATAATTACAATTTGATAACTTTATAATGCGTTTAATTTTAATGGTGTAATTTAAAGTATTTTCGTAACTTTTATTGATAAACACAATATATAAATTTCCAACCTTATTTAAACTGGCGCAAGTTATAGCATGTATACTTTTAAGAAACTGATTTTGTGCTATTTCAATTTGTTGTTCTTCTTAGACCTTGGTTGTTTTTGTCAAGTACGTCGTATTGTACATTTGTAGGTTTAAAACAATGGACGTTAGTTTCATTATCTGTTTGAATGTTAGGCAAACGTAAACTACAATTTCTGATTTTTTGATATAATTGTTTAGATATTCTTACACGATGTTCATTCCACTCAATTTTCAAACCATAGGGTGACCTGTCACCATTGCGTTCTAAGCTTTTTTACTGTCAAATGTTTCTTTTAAACAGTGTAAACTACCCCCCGAAATGATGTCTATGAAATTTGATATGTGTCCTAAAGGAAGTCAAACATCATCAGTGATAATTTGATGAATTTTGGTAAACACCATGTTTGTAATTGTATGTCCTTGTCGCCAAGGACGGTACCCATTTTCGATGCCCATTTAATAATTTTTGTTCATTGAAATCCACCTCCTCATGTGTGTATAAAACAGACATTTGTTGCTATACGAAGGCTGTTCAATAAATAATGTCCTCAGTGCTCAGAAAGAAGCAAAAGACGCTTTTTCAATGATTTAATCTTCATGATTTTACTTATCAATATCTGTTAATTAAAAGTTAAAATACAAATCTGTAACATTTTTTATCCAATTTCTAATTGTTTTTACCCTTAGTATACTGGAAAATGGCAGATCCAATGATTTCCCGGACTTCTTTCTTCCTTCTGAAAGGTGTTTATTTTCAAGTTTGGAAATAGAAACAAGTCAAAAGGTCAAAGATCTGGCGAATATTGTTAATGTGAAAAAACATTAACTTTCTGTTTATCCCGAAAACCTCTTTACTCTTCAGGGCTTGCGGGTTTGGACGCAGTCATGAAGAAATTCAATTTAGTGGATTCCTGATTCTGTGTCCTTCCTCTGATAAACCTGTCGATTTTTTTGCAAAAAAATTGCTTTCTAGACTCCTCCAGAAATTAAACTGTCTCCCCGAATGCGAATTTGAACAACAATACCACTAATATTTAATAAAATTGCATATAAATCTGTCTTTGTGCTCTTGCATACCTTTGCTCTTGTCAGACCTTCGCCATTTTTATCAAGTACATCTTATGGTAAATTTTGTTTTGAGGGTTTTAAGCAATAGATTCATGTTCCAATATCTGTTTGAATATAAAACAAACGTGGATAACTACAATTACTGATATTTTCAAATAATTGTTAAGACTTTCGTACACGCTGTCGTTTTCACTCATTTTTCAAAATATAGAGTGACCTTTGAGTACCAAGTTTTTTTAACCGTCAAACGTTTCTTAAAAGCAGTGTAAACTACTCCCGATATGATGTCTATCAAATTTGCTATGTGTCTTAAAGTCAATCATACATCATCAAATATTATTTGTTGAAATTTGGCGAACAGTACATAAGTTGTTATAATTTTTGTTGGCAAGGACGGTACCCATTTTTGATGCCCATTATATAATTTTTTATCATTGAAATCCACCAGCTCATTTGTCTATAAAACAGGCATTGGTTGCTGTAAATGCCACATGTTTCAGTAAATATTTCTTTGGAATTTTTAACAAGTTTTACAGCAGCTTTAATGAAGCTTTTATTGTCACTCTAGTTTACTGATTCTTTACCATTCATTTATAATGCAGTGTCTCGAATAACCCTTGTTTCCCAGCTTTTCACGATAAAACTATATGATGAAAAGTGGTCTCATAAACTGTTCTAAATTCATTAAAGATTCAATAATGAGAGAAAGTCACGTTTTATGTCTTATGATATCTGTATGGTATGTAATACAGTTCAGGACATTATTTATTGAAACAGCCTTCGTAAATCTCATATATTTCAGTGAATATTTCTTTGGGATTCTTAACAATTTTACAATTAATTTTACAACTTTTTTAATAGAATGTTTAATTTCAATCTAGTTTACTAATCCCTTACCATTCATGTTAAATGCAGTGCCTCGAAAAGCCCTTGATTTCTAGCTTTTCACAAAGAAACTATGTGATGCATAATGGTCACATAAACTGCGATCAATTTATTAACGATTCAATCATGAGACAAAAGTGAAGTTTAATGTCATATGATTTCTATGTTGTATTTCATAGAGCTCAGAACATTATTTATTGAGCAGCCCTCGTAATCAGTCGGCATCGAAGTTGAACACTTTCATGTCATTTAATCTATCTCTATTGTTTTGGAAGTCCGTGTTTGCTCTGCTCCTGATTTGTATTATTCAAACGGCATTTGAGCTTGAATACTGTTTGGTTGCACAATGACTTTCAAACTTTTAAACTGAGAATTGATTTCAGTTGTTTTTAGTACTCTTCGACGTTGACTTTTAAATGTGTTATAAATACTTAGAAAAGAATTCATATGAGTGCTTCTCCTAAAACAAATAATAATTTATTAATGTAAAAGTCAAAATATCCTTGAAACGCCAAACAAAAAGCAAACAAAGTTCACTTTATTTTGATTTTCAGCAATTTATCTTTTGGTTCATTAGATAAACCTCTTAATCGAGATAGATTTCTCTTTTATAAATCTGAAACACGTGTTTGTGGACTCTTCTGTGCTTTTTAAAATAAAATGAACAAAATGCATCAAAGTATGTATATCCATTTTTTAACACGTATTGTTTTTCATTCCTCGATTATTCAATATATCTTTTTATTCTCCAGATTACAGATATTACAGTTTGACACATCTATATTAACCTTATAGCAAAAGTTTATTATAAACATGCTTTTACGGGGGTTTTTCGAAAAGTTCGTGGACGAAGTCAATCTTCATTATATTTCTCACTAAAAATTTAAAATAAGTATAAAATAATATGTAAAAATATTTGTTTTGTTGATGTGTGAAGTTTCATTTCATTCGATTTAACAGAAATCAATTTACTTCATTTTAAAATCATAATTTTTGTTAAACGTGATGACTATATGATAAACGTGATGGCTTTAACTTTTCTATCGTAAACTTCCCTTACTTATGTAGCAATATACTTTCATCACCTGCATACGGAGTATATATATATATATCTCAGTTAATTTGATACGCAAGAGCATGCTCTACGTATGAACAATTTCTAAGATGAGGTAAATTATTGACAAGCAAGTTGATGAAACAAGAAGATCAACGGTCTCGATTAAAAACTCATCATTTCGTAAGTTCTATGGCAGATACAATGACCTTGTCAGCAAATACAATTTATCGTTGAGTCAAATGCTGACGTTTTTCGTACTAATTGTAAGTCCATTATTTATACACTGAATCGACGACAGATTTTCCCGTTATTTCCTGATCATGACAAGGAGCACACGGCGGGTGTGACCGGTCAGCAGGAGATGCTCACACCTCCATGGCACCTAATCCCACCTCTGATGTTTCGGAGATCCGTGTTTGCTCTGCTCCTATTTTGCATTGTTTTATGGACTTTGAGATTGAATACTGTTCGTTATCTCCATACCCTTTTTGTACCCACGGAGCACCCTTAAGGTCAAGATCTAGTAAATGAAAGGTGCCTACAGATTTATCAAATCTGAGAAATAAATTCCTTTATTGATGCTTTACAACTTTAGCTTGGTCAAATAAGGTGTTTCGGGGCATAATTTGTAGATAAACAAGATGGAAAGCTGTATTTTAAACTGTCATTTTCAATGAAAAATTAAGAAAACCAGGCATGAGAGTTGAAGTTTTCTTCATATTCGACAAAAGAAATGTATCCAGATTGCCTACAGTCTCTCAGAAAACGGTAATTAGTATGTTCATGGCCTCTTCTTTAAATCAATATCAAATTTAATATAAGTATCCGGTTTACATTTCATATGATTTCAAATTGAATGTCATGAAAATACCCTATTTTCTACATAATTCTGTTAAAGCCATGAAGTACGGGAAAAAGAAAGTTGAAATTGATTATGACGTCATAATGGATCTAGCACTAAAAATTACTCTAAAGTTATTTACTAGATCTTGACCTTAATGGGAATGTGACCTCAAAATATATTGTCAAGAATTTCTAAAATATGCTATTCCTGTACCTGTCACAAAGTTTAATCCAATGCCCAATCATTGAATACTTTTTCTAATGCTTGAAATTCATTTTTTAAGAATTGCTCTCGTTGTATAATTTCCTTTATTAGGCTTTAATTTCTTTTATTACTTAACTCTGCTTTCACAGGGTAAGCAACTCTAAAGCGTCTATGTCTTTCCTTGACATTGAAACTTTTTAAAGTTTTTGTTGAGACTTTTACAGATAAACGCTTCTTCACAGAATGTCCTCATCTTATACAATGTCTCTGTCACTCAGATACTGTCTATACTATCTGTACACACATGCACATCTCGTTTGTAACATATTTTTTGATTCCTTCAACATTTTTTGAGTTTATTCAGAATTTTCCTGAGTAAAAGACAAAATGGCATTGTTATCGGCTGCTGAGTGACGTTAGTATTAGTAGTAGTAGTAGTGGTAGTATTTATTTGGTATCATGTCATCATACATAAAACAAATACACATAATTATACATGATCTTACAAAAGAGAAAAGTTGGTAATCCAGATTTCATAAATAAATAAATCCATCATTAAGGCACTAAAATAATTTTGGTACAATCATTTTAGCATAAACATCTAAATTGAGTTAAAGTATGATAACATTAACATTATCAATAAAATAATAAAATATATTTTATAAACTAGTACAGAAACATATCACTTTCTTGTTTTAAAATGCCTTTTTGTAAGATAAAACGTTTGACTTGTTTCTTAAAAGTACTCTTTCCTTTTCTACACTTAATAGAGGCTAGTAAAAAATTCCAGTCCTTTATGCCATTATAGTAAAAGTGTCTGCTTGACATATGTTTTCACATGAGGTATAAAAAAATCTTCATTAGTGGATGCTCTGGTGTTGCGTGAAGACACAGCTGATCTTAGAGAAAAATTTCCAGTTAGAAGATGGCGCATAGCCATGGTATATATTATATACATGGTTTAATCTGAGTAGTCTTACCCGATCTTCCACATTCAACAAATTTAATGTACTAGGAACTTTATAGTTTATGGTATGCAAAGGAGATAGATTAAGTATAAATCTCCCATTTTGTTTTGGCATATTTGTAATTTCTTTTTAAGGTTCTTTGATAAACCTGCATACCATGCACAACTGGCATAATCTAAATGACAGAGCATGATCTTATATCTTAAAAACGAGCTTATCTGTATAAAAAATGGAACCTATTGTTAACATTTTTAACAATGGACTCAATAAAAACATTTCCTTTCAAACATTGATTCATAAAAACTCCTAAGTATTTAACTTTTTCCATAGAATGAATTGTATGACCATTGCACTCAACATTTGTGAGTGTCTTTCTTTCTCTAAAACGTCATCGGTTTTGTCGTTTTCAACGACGACTGCCTTTCTTCTCAAGCAGTTTTTTTTTCAACAAAGCAAAATATGAAGCCAAAATTTGGAATACGAATTTCATTTTTGTTTCATTTTACAGAGAATATGACTATAGACTATATTTAGTTGCATTGTTTGTAACTTACTAAGTTTTGACCTAAACAAACAAATTAACACTCTGGTGGTAAATGGAACAGCGTTATCGCAGCATGGTGACCTAATTCGTTTCTCTATAGAGAACGATCAGTCGTATTTTACTGCTTCTTACTAGAATAGAAATAAAGCCTTTGTTGTCGTGAATGATGCAGAATAACCTCCTCGGTCTCGAAATGTTGTTTGAAACATCGCTTTTATCTTTCAAACAACAATTCTTGACCTCGAAGGTTATTTTGCAACATTCACGAAATCGCGGACATTATTTCTTAAATTCTCTATGATTGCATACTAGAATTACATAAACTTACAAAACAATAAATTGACAGCGAAAAAATTTAGCTACTTAAGGGTTATCAGGAAAGTACTAGTCTATTTCTTTTAAATAACATGATTTTCATAGGGGGGGTGTAAAATTATAATCTACATTATGTCTGCTTTTGTGATAAATTACGGTGAAAATTGGAGCTCAAGTGACAATTTTTCCAAAATTCCCCTATAAGCTGTTAGAATTTTCTACTCTGACAGTCATTGTATTTTATTTTTACCTTATATGACACCTATTATTAAAACGCATAGTGGATTTAGCCACGAACAACTGATCAGTCGTTGAATGAAAAGCAACGTGTACGCCAGCTACATGTTAACATTCTACTTCGAACACGTTGTTCATGTCAGTCTATGATTAATATTGAATAAACTGAAAATATTGTTCTTATGAAAAGAATAAAAATATTAGATACTAAAAAAGATGTCACCGGTGATTGTAATTCGTTGTTCACTTGAAAATATATAAAATAAAATTTACTATGTGCCAAGTGCAGAAGAATAGCCCTTCAAGGAAAAGAAAAAGAGGGCGAATCTCTTATGCATTTAAATGAAAAATAATGCTTTTTTTGTTTTAATAAAATACTCGTGATCACAAGTGTTTTGGCCAGGAAACCCACATAACAATTGTATAATACCCCTGTAACTATAAGTAGATAGTACAATAAAGGAATAGCAAAGCAAGCTGACTTGCAGAATAGCTTTGAGGAACCTAGAATTTATATATATTATTATATAACCTATAATTGAAAATAAAGAAATGTGGAAATTGCTTTTCATTTATAAAATAGATGGAAAGACTGTTCTTTGTGCTCTTCCGATCACCATTAGATTTTGTTTTTCCCAAGTCTAATATTTCTGTAGCATTCGACTGTTGTAACCACAATGCCCACAATGCAACCCACAATGCCATTTTAATTCTCATTCAGCTGATTTGTCAGTTAAAACCGCCTAATTTGCTAATCTGGCGCCAATAAATAAAGTCCTAGTTTCAATGCAAGTATGTTTATCCAAAATGAAATTTGAATACATGTACATGACTGCAAAAAATAATGTCATAATGGATACTTAATTATTGAAGTTTGAATGAATGCAAGAGAGATACAATCTGTACTTGTGTACTGCAGATATTATAAGGTGGTAAAGACTGAAATAAAATCCAGGCGCGGATACTGAAATTATTCCAGGGAGTCCACCCTTGTCAAAAAAAATCCAAAAAAAAAAAAAACTTAACTCGCCCAAAAGTCAAAAACGGAGGGGGGGGGTAGTCTATGACTTCTATTGACTGAAATCTTTCACTCTTTATACCTATTTCACACATATTCGCGTTTACTAGGGGGTCAGCGTTATCCAAGGGGGGGGGGGTCCATGGTAACTTTTTTCTTGCTTAAGTATATACATTTTTTAACCTTGAAAATTCCAGGGGGGTACTGACCCCCCCAACCCGACCCCCCTCTAGATCCGCGCATGAAAATATAACTTTTCCGTTTACCGTCTGCACGTGCTGGTCATTTCCTAGCCACATTTCCTACTTTATCTCGCTGTATTGTTGTCACATATCACAAGACCTACTTACGGAGCTACTCAGAGCTTCTCTTGTTAGTACTCTTTAAACTTCGTATCAATTAACGGACTGAAAACTGTTCGTTGTTGGTCCAGTGAATACACGCTAGGTTGGCGGGATGGGCTTATTTGTTGTTTCCCGATCGTGGTAGGGGGCGCACGGCGCTTGTGGCCAGTCGGTGTAAGGGGATGCTCACTTCTCCGTGGCACCTGGTCCTGACACTGGTGTTTGGGGTCCGCGTTTGCTCTGCTCCTGTTTTGCGTTGTTTTATGGACCTTTGGGCTTGATTTATCGCCAAATATTACAACCATACATTTTATCAGTTTCATATTTTACTAGAAAAATACGTTAAGGGTAAACTACAAGATGTTACAACACATCTGTTTATTAACTATTCTGAGCAATTATTTACGTAAAATTAACTCAACATTAATGATTTCATGAGGATTATACATGAACATCAAAATAAAAGTTCTATTGGTTAAGTTTTACATAAAGATTTGAAAAAAAAAATGTAAATTCGTGACTTCTTATGTATGTAAATTTCTTGCATAGGTTAAGTCAAAACTAGTAACCGACAAATAGAATTGCAATGCAAAAAATATTAATTTAACATTATACATTTTTATTTATAATGTCATATCGTGCACTCTTTTTAAGAGGACCGAAATTATGGGAATCCTGATTTTTATAAAAGCATCAAAATGAACGTCTTCCCAAGTCAAGAGCTTTTGATCCGCTCCACATAAACCCTTGACCGATAGAAGTTTTACGGGGTTTCGACTTTGGGAAGATGCAAAATATAATGAATATTATGAACACCAGGAAATTTTCAGAATAAATTAAAAGTGTCAGATCGGTGTTGAAAGTTTGCAATATAAAAACCCATTTATCCTTTGTCTTTCTTTATTTCGAATTAAAATTCAAGGATTATCAGATCAGATTTTAATGGCTTAAGCTTTCAAACATTACAACATTGTCTTTGTTTGTAATGCTCATTTCTATATTTTAAATGTTATTTAGAGAGAGTGGAACAATTATGAAGATTGTAACATTAATTCTACCCATTGCTTTCTTTTTAGGGTGAACATTAATTTTTAAAAGTAATATGCAAGTTCTGAATATTTCAAATATTGCTAACAAACCAATTGAATGTAAATTACCAAAATACGTACATGTATGTTGGATTTTAACTCGGTACAATGTACAAGTATAAAGACAGAATATGGGTTTATTTTTCTGTTTTATAAATTTCTTATCATCAACACTTCGTAGTTTTGTTGTAGCTCGGATAACTGCAGTTTAAAACTTTTTATTTAAATAACATTGATCTTAAAAATACTTCCTGGTCTTTACTAAAACTTGGTCTTTGGTGGTTAAGCCAGTCGTTTTATCGAGACATGATCAATTGGTCAAAACACATAGGAACCCTTGCAGAACAGTAAATTTTACTTTTTACGAATGATTTAATGTCTTATTTTGTCGAAGTCTTTAACCATTTTAAAAAATACAACCCTATATATATTTTCTAAACCAATAGAATTTACAGATTGTCTTAAACTACTTAAGAGCACTATACATCACGATCAGATAAGATTGTAAGACTGGGCGTTTAAGATGAATTATATTTGCTTATCACTTACAATAATGTTTGATATTTATTTGTCTTGTTTCTAAGCATTTATGGGAAAAAAATTGAATTCAGAAGTGCACCTTTCCCAGGAAAATCAAAGAACTGAAAGTCCTAATAGGAGTTTTCTTTATGAAGGTTTCAATAAAATTTAATATTGTAATCTTGTTCACAACTTTTCAAATCAATTACAAAATTAATGCTTCAACTCTCAGTCTACAAAAAATAAATGACAATAGAAAATCTCATCATTCTACACTTTGAAAAATTAAGTTCTTTTACTATGATTTTTTGAATGGAAATACAGTATTCAAGATCAAAAGTCCATACAACAATACAAATTTGGAGCAGAGCAAGAGCTTAGCCCCCCCTCTAGTTTTTTGCAAATATATACATAATATAGGCATTGGAAAATCGGGTTTGCCTTTTTTAATGGTTTAGCCCACTCCCCACTTTCAATTAGCCCCCCCCCCCCCCGCCCCCCCGTACTTACAATTTGCTTCCGAGGCCTATAATCAGAGAGAGCATTGCTAACCCCGTAAATCTTAGTTTATCCGATCAAGGGTTTGTGTGGAGCGGAGCGGATCAGAAACTCTCGACTTGGGAAGATGCAAAATATAATGAATATTATGAATCCGGGGGAAGATTACGCAGGCATAAGAACGCCAGGAAATTTTCAGAATAAATTAAAAGTGTCAGATCGGTGTTGAAAGTTTGCAATATAAAAACCCATTTATCCTTTGTCTTTCTTTATTTCAGAATTAAAATTCAAGGATTATCAGATCAGATTTTAATGGCTTAAGCTTTCAAACATTACAACATTGTCTTTGTTTGTAATGCTCATTTCTATATTTTAAATGTTATTTAGAGAAAGTGGAACAATTGTGAAGATTGTAACATTAATTCTACCCATTGCTTTCTTTTTAGGGTGAACATTAATTTTTAAAAGTAATATGCAAGTTCTGAATATTACAAATATTGCTAACAAACCAATTGGATGTAAATTACCATAATACGTACATGTATGTTGGATTATAACTCGGTACAATGTATAATTATAAAGACAGAATATGGGGTTATTTTTTCTGTTTTATAAATTTCTTATCATCAACACTTCGTAGTTTTGTTGTTGCTCGGATAACTGCAGTTTAAAACTTTTTATTTAAATAACATTGATCTTAAAAATACTTCCTGGTCTTTACTAAAACTTGGTCTTTGGTGGTTAAGCCAGTCGTTTTAGACATGATCAATTGGTCAAAACACATAGGAACCCTTGCAGAACAGTAAATTTTACTTTTACGAATGATTTAATGTCTTATTTTGTCAAAATCTTTAACCATTTTAAAAAATTCAACCCTATATATATTTTCTAAACCAATAGAATTTACAGATTGTCTTAAACTACTTAAGAGCACTATACATCACGATCAAATAAGATTGTAAGACTGGGCGTTTAAGATGAATTATATTTGCTTATCACTTACAGTAATGTTTGATATTTATTTGTCTTGTTTCTAAGCATTTATGGAAAAAAATTTGCTTTCAGAAGTGCACCTTTCCCAGGAAAATCAAAGAACTGAAATAGGAGATTTTTTTATATGAAGTTTTCACTAAAATTTAATATTGTAATCTTGTTCACAACTTTTCAAATTAATCACAAAATTAATGCTTTAAATCTCAGTCTACAAAAATTAAACGATAAAAGAAAATCTCATCATTCTACACTTAAAAAAATTGAGTTCTTTTACTATGACTTTTGAATGGAGATACAGTATTCAAGATCAAAAGTATATACAAAAATACATATTTGGAGCAGAGCAAACACGGACCTACTACACATCACATGTGGGATCAGTTGCCATGGAGGAGCTGACAAGGTCATTGTATCGACCACAGAACTTATGAAACGATGACGTTAAACGAGGCTGTAGAAAATCTTATTTCATCAACATGTTTTTCAATAATTAACTCCGCTTTAGAAATCCTTTATATGTAAAACATGCTCTTGCGTATCGAATCAACTGAGATATATAAACTCCGTATGCAGGTGATGCAGGAATATTGCTGCATAAGTAAGGGAATTTGATAGAAAAGTTAAAGTTGTCACGTTTATCATAGAGCGTGGTGATAAGATTACCATTAACGTCTTTTTCAAGTAAAGTATCCAAATATGAAACAAAAGTGTCAGACTCTGCGGTATCTTTTAACTCAAGCTTACCAGGATATATCGATCGATATAATAATACCGTATAATCCCTATTAACCGCCCCTACCCCTATTAGCGCCCCCCCTGGGTCTTTTTCAATTGTCAGGAAATAAGGGCCCCCTTTACAGTGATCGAAATAATCCAGAATCGTATCAAAAGTGATTAAAGTCCGCCATAATGAAGAAAGTGAAAATGAAAGTTTGTTATTAGATAACTCATACATAAAATATTCTTGAAAGTTAAAGTTTTATGAACGACCTAATCATGTATTTCTGAAAGTGAAAGTTATACACACAAGTACAAAATCTGTTCTCCGTGTCTATTCCCTAATTTCAAAGTGGGAAAATGAGTCATATAGCATAATTTTGGTGGATTATTGTAATTTAAAGGAAGGTTAGACAATTTTTAGTGGTTTTCTGTTATTTGTTTTTTTTCCAAAAGATTTCTTGAGGTTAAAATATGACATTCAAAATTTTGGCAAGAATATCAAAATAACCGCCCCCTTCCCGCAATTTTCTAAGCGCCCGGGGCGGTTAATAGGGATTATACGGTATGCGAAAATAGGTACTACTAGTATTTCTTCTAGTAAATAAAGCAATGTTTCTTCCAAAAGCTTACTTAAACGCACTATAGCAACTATAGCAATTTAGCTTTTCATCAGGGAATGTAAACATAATACAAAATGTGAATTTAACTCCTTTATTTTATATTATTAATAAAATTTTGAATATACATTGAACATACAGAGATATGGTGTACTTGAACGAGCTTGTACTTGTAAGTCTACAAGTATATCAAGTAAATTTGGAAATGTTTGCAATTTTCTGAATGCATTCCCATCTTGCGTAAACTTAAGTTAGCTTGTGGAACTTCCGCTTTTTGTTTCAAAGTTACTTGTCAAGACGTACCCAAGAAACACCCTCTTTGATTTTTTTCTTTTGAATTTTATGACGATCATCAACTGTGAATCTGAATGAAAAATTTATGATAAGGAAAGATAATTACTACTTTTTTTAAATATAGAAATAATACAACAATTTACACATGATAAAATAATACAAAGAATACAGATAAAAAATTAGAATTTTAGAGATTAGAACTTTGATGTTTGTCAAAAATACAAAATGTAAGCATGAGGTATTACTAAGAAAAAAAAAGTGTAAGTCTGTTCATAAGAAGCTTACTTATTGCCTAACTCTAAATTAAATTACTATAGAAAGTGTGTCAGGCGGTTAATTTTGTTACTTTATTGATTTCTTTTATGATATTTCAAGGATTAAGGATATCGAAAATGCAATCATTTATCCTAGTCATTGACATGTATTTACTCAAAAACGTCCAATCGCTCCTGGCCTGAAATTAAGGATTTTCCAAATATTAAAAACATTACGTACTTTTAAGCCCTTGTGATGAAAACAGAGACAAACGTTGTCTCTGATTTACTTGTAAATATATGATAAGACATTAAATTAAAGAACTGTAAATCTTGAACAAAATAAACCGATTAACACATAAACGAAACAATATGCTTTTTACATTGTCCTATATATATAACACACCATAAAAAATCAAGGAGGTCTTCCTTTATTGATAAACAAGGGGTATTATCTGCTCTTCTTTAACTCCATTATATTAAAACAATTTAAGAGGCAGTCCACCGAAAAACCAGGCAATGGGTGGCACATCGCATGTCATGGATTTTCATTATTTTTTGCATGTAGACTTATTAAAGCAAGTGTTTACACATGTCAACATCAAAAAAAAATTTACTGGTCCTCTAGTCCTATTTTTGGTAAATGCCTAATTTTAAGTGCAAAAAGGTCAACATGAGGGTTAAAAAAATATTAAGTTTTTATTTTGTTTTATATGAAACAGACACTCAAAAGCTGGAGGTGTCAATCAATATTATTTATAGCATACACTCTTATCTTTTATTTTATAATGAATAAGACTCCAAATTATATTGCTTTAGAAAAAAATTATGAGGTCCAAATTTGAGTTTAGCAAGTGACTTTTTGAATTCTGTATCCAATTTTCGATACGTTATAAAATCCAATACATGTACATTACTTTGACAGAATTTTTCCTCGTTTATTATGAATACAAAGTACAAACTTTTGAGACGCTTAATAAAATTGGTGGGAACAGGTATATTGAGAGAAATAAAACGAGTCAAATTTACATATTATCTATGATTTTTTCCAAATTAAACCGATCCCGATCGGAATTATATAAAGAAGAAAATACTATAATTGTATCGTTAAATTTGGCTCTTTTGTTGAAATATAGTTTAAAACTTACTTTATTTATTTTTATACATATCTTATAGATGGCAGTTGCCTTTAGTTTGATAACTTTATAAATTTTGCATTATTTTCGATCGGGATCGGTGTTATTTCAATCGGGATTGGTTTTTACCTTGAAATTATAAATATTTCCTAAATTTGGCTCCTCATTTTAAGAAATATGCCTATCTTTCATTTTTTTTTTCATTTGAAGTCAAATATTTTTAAATGATTTTATCCATAGATTGAAACGTTTACATTTAAATTGATAAATGTTTTTTACTTACATGAAGATTACATGTAAACATCTGTTTGAGTTCTTGATACTCGGTATTTTAAGAAAAAAGAATTTGTACATGCATTATGAAACAACTAAGCAGGGGCGGATCCAGACATTTTTGAAAGGGGGGGGTCCAGGCTTGCGTCCCTCTACCCCCCCCCTCCCCTATATACACTGTCAAGCAAAGATTCACACACACGTATGGAAAGGTCTACGGTTGTGGTAAATAGCTACTTTATTTACGTCCCTTTTTTCTTTGAAAAGGTACCCCCAGTCCGATTTTAAAAAAAACAAACAAACACGTTTCAAAAACTACTGAAGCCTTGAAATTGAATGGATTTGCAGTGTTTCCAAAGAGTACAAAGAATTCTCGTTTAGAGTTTGAAAAACTTTTTTGGGGTGGGGTGCGGGTGGGGTTTAAAACAAGGCATTTCGTGTTATAGTTCCTTCAAAAGATATGATAAAAAAACGGTACATATTTAGCCAACACGGCTAAAGATAGCGGAAATATCAAATTAAATCTCACATGTTATATAGCCTATCATATATAAGACATATAAAAATAAATAGACTATTTTCTACCATTCTCTCATAAAAAAGTAATAGTGAAGGTGAATGGAGGAAACTAAATGTGTGAGAATCTATCAATTCAATACATAAGTTAGACGTACAAAGATTTATTCTCGGAAAACGTTTTATCCTCTCTTTCTTTCTCTCTCTCTCTCACCACTTAGCAAAAAATAAAGGGGGGGTTCCAACCCCCGGAACCCCCCCTCTGGATCCGCCAATGCTAAGAGCAAACAACCTATAGCTTCATTAAATTTCTTATTTCAAAGTAATTTTTTTATCATTTTCTCAGGAATTAAAAAGTAAAATTCTATCAGTGGCAAAATTATTTTTGCACGTACCTATAGCTATATACGGAAAATATTTTTATGTGTACACTTTCGATCGGCTTTATCCAAGTTTTTTTAACCTGTCATCTGTAAAGCCTTTCCCCTATATTTTCCTATTTTACAAAATTTAATTTTTTATAAATAAGAAAATGTTCTATCATGTATAACCTAATCATTTAAGAGCCCATCAATCGCAATCAAAAAGCAGAAAGAGGGGGGGGGGGGG